>PVIR01010787.1:0-48940 GCA_004026965.1 Petromus typicus | reverse complement strand
TGTGCGAGAAGCAAACAATGACAACTTCACTTCCTTCTATCTCATCTGGTTGCTCTTTATTTCCTCCTCTTCCTTGATTGCTCTGGTTTGGACTTCTAGTATTATGTAAAATAAAAGTGAAAAAACTGGGCATCCTTGTCTTATTCCAGATCTCAGAGAGCTGTCAGCATTTCCCCATTCAGGGTGATATTAGCTATAGGCCTGTTAAATATAATTTTTATTATGTTGAACTATGTTCCTTCTATACCTAATTTTTAAAAGTTTTTAAATCATAACAAACTGTTTAATTTTACCAAATATTTATGCTGCATATACTGAGATGACAATATGGCTTTTGTCCTTCATTCTATTTACCTGTATATCAAATAAACAAAACAAAACACTAATACTTTACAGCTGTATGTGCTGTACTATCTTCACACTTGTGGAATAAATCCCTTTGATAATGGTGAATAACTTTTTAGAGGACCGTTGGATTCAGTTTGCTAGTATTTTTGTTGTATATAATATATATAGTTATTATAGAATATATACTAAAAGAACTATATATTAAAGAAAATTTAATGGTTTACTAACATGCACTTCTAAGTGAACTACAAACTCAAATAAAAGTTATTTTTCTGAAGGAGTAAGATTTAAAAATCCAAACAAAAGAATGGGGCCGGGGAGTTAGCTCAGTGGTTCCGGCGCCTGTCTTGCAAGCGCAAGGACCCAGGTTCGATCCCGGGTAACCACATAACAATACTGGGAGTGGAGACTCATGCCCAGCAGCAACCAGTACCACATACCACAGTGCGGGGCGTGGTGGCTCATGCCTGTAATCCCAGCACTCGGGAGGCAGAGGCAGGAGGATTGCTGTGATATGAGTTTGAGGCTGAGCTCAAGGTCAGCCTGAACCACAAAGTGAGACCCTGTCTCAACCCCCCCCCCAAAAAAAAATCCAAACAAAAGAAGACTTAGCTTTTGTGAGTAATAGGCTTTCTTGTGGCTGGTGTTATTGGTGTCACGGATGTAACAATAAGTTCCTAGCTTACAAATAAGTTCTGTTCTTAAGAAGAATGTTCATAAGGAGAATGTTCATAAGTCATATTAATTCTCAAGTCTGACAAATTGAGTCTCGTATACCTTTGACACAAATACAAATGTAAAGCATTATAAAACCACAACCTGCACATCATGCCTTTTCCTCTTGCTTCCGGTCATCCTGGGCACTGACTCAGCACTGGACTTCTGCGCACTATCGTACCATATAGCAGCACAACTGTAACAATGTCCATCAGACACACAAGCTATTTCTAAGATTTGTTCCCATCTATTGAATGTGAGGTACTTTAGAATCAGTGAAAGTTTGCAACTCAAATATTCGTAAGTCAGAGACTTTCTGTACTTGATTTTTATCTATTCCTGTTTCATTTCCCAGAAACAAAATCTGTTTCCATTCCATCATTTCCACTTTCCAAACTGCGTTACACACTAAATGAATCATCTTTCATTCTCTCTGCCTCACAATCAAAGCCTCCCACTCACATTTCCCTCCTGACTTTTATGTATCTAATGAAGCAATCAGTTCTGGCTTCTTGGTTTGTACCTACTAATTTCAACACCCTCATTGGGCACTTTCTTTAAGAAACTTCACAAATTTTCAAGGAGATTACAGACACTGATGTATCTTACGGCTCCTGCCTCCATGTAATGAGGGAGAAAACCAGAGCCTGATGGATTCAGAAGTACAGTAAATGAAATTCTTAAGTATTGATCTGTTGGCTTCTCTTTTGGAGGGTAACCCTGAGAATGAGAAGAAGGACTGAATAGTAGAGAGGAATTGCACATCATGTCGAGGTCACCCCTTCCCAATCTAAGATGCTACAGTTACTTTTTGCAGCCACGACTTGACTGATCTCCCCTATACCACACAGCTACACATTCTGAATTATGTGATGTTTTTGGTCTGATTTCCTGCAAAAAAAAAAAAAAAAAAAAGGTGTATGATAAACTCCTTCCTGCTATTTGTGCCACCCCAATCCAGAAATCAACAGATAACACATCCTGAATGAATATATGTGGTATACAACCTGCTAAACTTGGTCTAAAAGGATTTTCCATAGTTGACAATATGATATATAAACAAGAAAAATCTGAAAACACCAAGAGGCACAAAAAACAAAAAGGGTAACAATCAAAAGATGTCACCAGAAAGCCTTGTACAGTGATGTGGGGTAAATAGATAGTTTTTGGCACTATTTCTCAGCTTGAGACCTCCAACAAGTTACTCAATATCAATAATCCCTTCCAACTCCAGTAAAAGACCACAATAGCACTTCTGCCCTGAGGTTCAAATGAGCCGGCAGTGTGAAAAGCTTCAAAGGGCCAGCACACAGTATGTCTTCTGCTCCAATCTTCCATTAACTTCTCCCCATTCTCTTCGCCCCTCCCCAGCCTTCCTAAGCCCCAGAATCCTGGCCTGGATGGCTTCTGCTGAGACCTGATTACTCAAGAGCCCCAGCAGGGTCATGAAGAAAGGAAGGGTAGTGAAGGGGAGGTGTATATTTTCCAGCTCCATGCCTCAAGCGCTATCAAAGTCCTTGATCAGTGGTCACAGCACCTATGAAGTGACCTGTTATGGTGAAGCAGGACTTAAAGAAAAACAAGTTCTCCCCAGCCTTAACCAGTCTTCCTCCACCCTCCCCCACCAGATGTATACCTCCTTATTCTGGTACAGATAAAACTGACAACTATGTTGTGTAAACAAAGTTTACATCATCTTGTTGTCGAAAGATTCACAAGGCCCTCTCTTCTTTCAAGCTAAATCGTCTGCACTTGGCCTGTTCTGGTAAACTCGCCTGCTATGTCACTAGAAAGTCCATCTCCCTTCAGCAAAACACATAAAGACTGAAACCATTTCTTTGTTCATCACTCTTCATCCAGACATGAATCAGTGGAGCCAGTGTTCACCTAAAATAAAGTCCTCCTGATGGTCATTGGTCTCTCCCATCTTTGAAATTCTCCAACAATGGCTTGAATTCAGATGACCTCCCCCCAACTCATGGACACATAGGTAGGGCTTTTGGGAGGGGGCTGGATCTAAAGAATGCGAGTATGGATTAAAGGTATGTGATACCTAAATTGGTTTAGCATAGCTCTGGGGATGGATAACGGAAGCCCAGTCTGGGTGTGGATGGCACTAATCTATAGGCTTACAGCCCTCATAGGATGTAAAGGGAGAAAGGAAGGCCTGCTTGCTGCTTGCTGCTGCTTCTTCTGCCTGCCTTGCATTACATGAGCTGTTTTTCCTCTGTGATGCACCTCTGCCATGACATCCTGCCTTGGAGCCAGCTGACAACAAACTTCAAACTGAAAGAAACTATTTCTCCTTTAACTATGGGTGTTGGATATTTTGTCTTAGCAAGAAAAAAAGCAACTAAGACATTAGGAAATATAGTGATAAAGAATTTAAATACTAATATATCAGTCTTTGAAAAAAACTTCTCTGGTGATGAATTTATAAAGGTTTATAAATGGAAATTATTCCAAAAGACAGCTCAGTTTTAGCACCAACTTGTTAGATTAAATATACACCAAGGGAAATGAAAGAAATATACTGATTTAAAGCAATCCCCATCAAACTATCAATGACATTTTTCACACAGGTTCACAAAACAATCATAATATTCATATAGGACAAAAAGAGCAAGAATACAAAAAACAATACTGGTTAACAAAACTAAAGCAGGTGACATTCCAACCCTAAACTTGAAGTTATACTGTGAATCTGTGGTGCTATAAATATGACAGTACTGGCACAACAAAAAGCATTTGAATTGCTGGAACAGAATGGAATAAAAAACAACCCCAAAACATACTAGAACAAAGGTCAAAAACATATTAGAACAAAGACTGCCTTTTCAACAAATGGTGCTGAAAAAATTGGTTGTCCAGATACAGAAGATTAGGTCTAGACCCATATATCTCACTATGTACTAAATTAAAATCAAAATGGATCAAAGATCTAAATATTTAAAAAAACAAAAAACACTTGATCTGATGTAAGGTAAAATCGGTACAACCCATGAAGGCAAGGGCTTTTCTCATAAAACTTCAGTGATACAAGAAATACTGAGACTCAACAAATGGGATCATATAAAATTAAAAGCCTTCTGCACATCAAAGAAAACCAACAAAGAATAAACAACCTACATAATGGGAAAAACAAGTTTGTCAGTTATTCATTGGACAGGGGACTAATATCTAGAATACATAAAGAAAATTTTTCTTTTTTCTTATGAAAAATTGAATCCCTCAAAATAAAAGACCCAATCAAAAAATGGGCAACCAAAGTGAACAGACACTCCTAGAAGAAGTACAGATTCCCAGTACACGAAAATGTTCAACATCACTAAGCTTTTAGAGAAATGAAAATTAAAACAATGTTGAGATGGTATCTTACTGGAGAAGATCATCAAGCTATCATCAAGAAATCAAATTGTAAAAAAGTGGACAAGGTTGCAGAGAAAAAGAATCATCATTGCATATGGGAATACAGACTAGAAAAACCACCATGTAGAACAGCACGGTCCCCTAAAAATCTGACCCAGGTAATCCCCTTCAAAGAATCTTCTTGAAAGAGTTAAAGTCATCATATTACAATGATACATATACACCTACGTTTATAGCAGGATGCGCCTTAAGACTATAATGTTTATACACCTAGCAGAGGAATAGCAGGGTCAAATGAGACCTCTAAATCTAATTTTTTGAGTAATCTTCAAACTGATCTCCACAGTGGTTGTACAAGTCTACAAGTCTCCATCAGTGGAGAAGGGTTCTTTTTTCTAGCAGCTCAGTTTGTGATAGCTAAATCTTGGAAACAACCAAAATGTCCATCAACTGGAGACTGGATAAAGAAGATGTGGTTTTTCTATAGAATAGAGTATTACTCTGCCATTAAAAATGGTAAGATTGAGTCATTCATACTCAGATGGATGTACCTTCAGGACATCTTCATAAGTGAAATAAATAGGCCACAGATGAATAAATATCGTATCTTTTCTCTGGTATGAGAAAATGAAGCTGTAAATGAGTTCTAGAATATATAGTAGATATTGTGAAATAAAAAATATTTAAAAGGAAATGGAGTGTAGGAATAAGTAACGAGGGGAAAAATAATGTGATGATAATTTAAAAAAGAAAACGAAAGCCTATGTATATAGGGGATGGTGGGTTGTAGGGTGGGTAGGGGAATGGGAAAAAATGAGAATTAAGTTGTATCATATCACAGACTGATACAAATTCTCAATGCTGAATGTGACCATGATATGTATATATAATGTACCAATAAAGATTTGAATTTTTAAAAAAGTATAATGTTGCCTAAATAAACCAAATACACAGTTTAAATACTTCCTATGAGAAATTCAAAATACAAATAAAGAGCAAAATAAAGGATGGATAATAGGAAGTAAGGGTTTGTTTGTTTATTTGTCTGTTTGTTTTCAAATGAGGGGAATAAGATTTGAAGGGACCTAGTAAAGAAAAGGGACAAAAAGAACTAAGATGTGTTATTATTGTACAAACTTCCCATTATAAGCGTAATCATTATGTACTGCAATCATGTCTTAATAAAAATTTAAAAGAAGAAATATATCACAAGAAGTTATCTTGAAGTGATGGAAGAATTGATTCAAAGTGTTCACAATGCTTATCGTATATTAAAAATTTAGTATTAAAAAATCAACACTTTACTCATACCTGATTAAATTATTATACTGCCAACATAAAGATAATTTTAAGCACATAAATAAAAAAAGCAACAGGCAGCCAAAATGAGTAGACACTTTTCAGAAGAATTATAGATTGTTAATACATAAAAAAATGTTCAACATCACTGACTGTTGTAAACAGTTTGAAAGGGAATAGATTTAATTCAGGACATATAATTTATAGGATTATTTTATAAAAGTAAAAGTCAAATGCAGAGGAGTGCAAGAGATCTAGCCACATACTAGAGACCTGAAGAATCGAGCTGAGGGCCTAAGTCACACAATGTCCCGCACAAGCCCAGCTGAAGGCCTGGTGCCCAAGGCAATGTCCTCCACGAGTCCAGCCCATAGCAATGTCTCATGCTTGTCCATATCAAGGATCTGCATCAGGAAGGCCCAAAGGCCAGTGGTAGAAGCTAGAAAGTCTGTACTGGTGTGGGAAAAAATTTATGCCACAGGCTGAGAGATTTGTACTAGACCCAGGAAGTGATGCTTATGGCAAAGATCAGAGCTCCCCTGAGGAGAACAGCTGCCATTTCCAGTGACACTGAGGACTCGACCTCCTTCAACAACCAAGTTCACAAATGAAAATCACCCATAGCAAACTTCTCCAAGAAAATCAACATCCCGTGATCTTTCCCTGCAGATCTCTTTTTATGCCATTGACAGCAATCCTCAAAAGGGCCTTCCACACCCATGATCAGGTTTATCTGGTTCATCTGGGTGTTCCAAATAGACCATTAGTTAATCCACCACACTGGCCATTCGAGAAATGCAAATTAAAACAACACCACAAGACTGTCTTATTTCAAAACCAAGGGCTGTCTTCAAGAAACCAAATAAAAACAAATGCTGGTGAGGCTGGGATGGAGGGGGCAGTACTTGTACAATGTTGTTGGAAGTGTAAATTGGTACAACCACTATGGAAAGCAGTATGGAGATTCATCAAAAACCTAAAGCTATAAATTCTGATTAACCCCTTGTACTCCAGGTATTCCCCTCGTAGGAATCTTTAAGATGTTCAAGTCATACTATAATAGTAGATGCATCCTTTTTTTTTTTTTTTTTTTCTTGACACAAGGTCTCACTTTGTAGTTCAGGCTGGCCCTGGGCTCAGCCTCCAACTCACATCACAGCAATCCTCCTGCCTCTGCCTCCCGAGTGCTGGGATGACAGGCGTGAGCCACCACACCCAGCACTGTGGTATGTGGTACTGGTTGCTGCTGGGGTGAGTCTCCACACCCAGTATTGTATGTGGTTACCAGGGATCAAAACCCAGCCCTTGCACTTGAAAGACAGGCGCTGGAACCACTAAGCTAAATCCCCAGCCTGATGCATCCTATTTTTATAGTAGCACACTTTATAATAGCTAAATCTTGGAAATAGCATATATGCCCATCTACAGATGAATGGATGAAAAAAATGTGATATTTATACACAGTGAAGTACTATTCTGCCATACAAAAGGATAAACTTGAGGTATTTGGAGGTAATTGAATTTGATAATACCAAAATGTTCAGTGAAATAAAACAGACACACAAGTTTAAATCAAACATAGTGTTTCTTATTTAAGAGATCAGAATATAAATAAGTAAAATGCCAAATAAACATGTTTACCAAATGGGAAAGGAAACAACATATGGAGGAAGAGAGAAAGAAAGGAAGGGATAAGTTTTTTTTTTAATTAGAAGACAATGGAGGAAAAAATGGAAATAGGTCCTTTTTAAATGAAAAGGAGAATAAAAATTTCAGGGACCTACGGGGATGAGACAGGAGGGAGACAAAAAGATTGATGTGTCAGGTACCTATACCAGCTCCCTACCATAGATATAATCATTATGTTCTACTAACGTGCTAGTTTTTTAAAAATTTTTTTAAATGACACATAACACAAAAGTTGTCCTGAAATGATAAAGGAATTGTTTTAAAGTGTTCACAATTCTTTTGTTAGGGGAAATTTTAACAATTAAAAAAAATCAACATTTGATTCATACTCTGATAAACTGGTTGAGCTGCCAGTAAAAACAATACTTTAAGTATTAAAACAGAAAAAAAGGGCAACACTTGAAATGGGGAATAATTAATCTGGCCTTAGAAAAACTCATTAGCAACATTTTTGTTGTAAGAGTAAAATACTACCAAGGTTCTTTTTTTAAAATCCCATTTCTTGACTGCGTCTTTAATATTAAGTGCTTTAATTTTTGAATACTTTGTACAGTCTAGATATTATTACTATGTCTGAGGAGTAGCTGGCAGACAGTGTAGGTTGTATCTACACTCTATTGATCAATTCTTTTGCAATAAAGATTTTTAGTTTCATAATCCCATTTATTGATTCTTACTGTTATTTCTTAAGGAACTGAGGTTCTGTTGAAAAAACCCTTTCCTACACCTGTGTTCAAATGTTTTACCTATCTTCCAGAAAGTTTGTTTTTGTTTTAATGCTTAGATCTTTGATTCATTTTTATTATCAAATATGGTGAATGATAAAGGTCCAGTTTCACTCTTCTGCCAACAGCCAGTTTCTCCAATATGACTTTTAAAATAAACTATCCTTCTTCCAACATATGCTTTTGGACCCTTTTGCAAAGCTCAAATACTTCAGTACTTATTTCTAAGAAAGTTTTCATATTCTCAGTTCTGTTCCATTGATCCATGTGTTTTTGTTCCAGCACCACCTCATATTTATCACTGTAACTTTATAGTATAGTTACTCAGATATTGCTATGCCTCCTGCTTTGCTCTTCCTGACCAAAATTACTTTTGCTACTTTGAGCCTCTTTTAGTCTCATAAGAATTTTAGAGTTTTCTCTAGATCTGTAAAGTATGCTGTTGATATTCTGACTGGAACTCAATTGAATCTATACAAGAGTTTTGGAAGTATGGCCATTACAATATTGGTTCTGCTTATCCAGGAGCAAGTGACATCTTCTCATTTCCTGATGTCCTCTTCGATTTCTTTCTTCAGAGTACTCACATCAATGCAACTTGACTTCTTCCCTTCCTATATGTACTACTTTTATTTCATTTCTCTTACCAGTTGTTTTGGCTAATGTTTCAGGTATTATGTTGAAAAGGAGAGAGTGGACATCCTTGTCTTATACCTGATTTTAGGAGGAATGCTTTTAGTTTTTTCCCATTTAGTATGATGATAGCTATTGCTTTACCATAAACAGCCTTTGTCCTATTCAGGTATGGTCTTCTATACCTGTTCTCTTCAGGATTATCATGATGGGGTGTTGAATTTTGTCAAAAGCCTTTTTTGTGTCATGATATGATCATGTGGTTGATTACATTGCTCTTAAGTGATATATTTACTGACTTACATATGGTGAACCATCCTTATATCTCTGGGATGAAACCTATTTGATCATGATGTGTGATCTTTTTTATGTGCTGATATCTTATGGAGGATTTTTGCATCTACGATCATTGAAAGGATTAGTGTACGTAACTTTCACTTTTACTGGGTCTTTGTCCATTTTGGGGATCAGGATGATACTGACTTCCGTAAATGAATTTGGGAGCATTCTATTCCAATTTCTCTGAAGAGCTTAGGGGTGTTGGTGATATAACATCCTTAATGGTTTTGTAGAATTTGCCAGTGAGTCCGGTGGATCCTGGAACTTTTTCATGTTTACTGTAATGTCAATTTCATTGTTTGTTATTGGGTTGTTAGGCTTCTTGGGTTCATTTTGATAGTTGGTAGGTGTCTAGGGAGCTGTCCATTTCTTCAAATTTGCTAATATTTTGGGATATAATTTTTCAAAGTTATTGCTATCTTTTGGATTTAAACAGTGCCTATTGTGACTTCAACTTTTTCATTTGTATTAATATGCCCTTTCTCTCTTTCAGTGAATCTAGCTAAGAGCTTATCTATTTTCTTTAAAAGAATTGCTGCGCTTGCTTGTTTTCTGGATCCTGGTGCATGAAATGTGGCCTTGTATCTTCTAATTTTTAGTCTAGGAATATCTATTTGGATTAGATGAGTTTCTTCAATGTAAGATTGTTGGTTTGTTTTTATCAAGGCTCCCACTCTGAATCTTTTAATTAGAGAGTTGATGCCATTAACATTGAAAGATATTACTGAGATATGCTGGTTGTTGCCTTACTGTTAGTATATCTTTTGTTTCTCTTCTCTTGATTTTTTGTTCCTGTTTATTCATTGGTATCACTTGTTTTCTGTTTTTAAAAGTGTCCAAAACATTGTTTCTGTCAAGAATGTCCTTGACTAATTTTTCTAGTGCTGTTTTAGCACTCATATATCTTCTGAGCTCATCTTTTTCATGGAAATGCCTTATTTGTCCATCTATTTTGAAGGACAACTTCACTTAATAAGTTAATCTGGTTTAGATGTTACTTGTTCTTAGAACTTGAAATATGTCACTCTAAGCTCTCCTGGCCTTCAGAGTTTTTTAAGAAGTTCACTGTGATTCTAATTGGTTTACTTTTATTTGTGATTTTCAAAATTTTCCCTGGCAGCCTTTAAAATTCTGGTATTTTGTTAGGTATGTGTGAATTTAATGACAATATGCCTAGGTAAATTTCTCCTTCTATTGTAATTGTTTGGTATTCTAGAAATGTTGCTTATTTGTATTTTAAACATTGTTCTTATATTGGGGAAATTTTCTGCCAACATTTCTACAAGCATATTTGTGAATTCATCTATACCATCATCTAAATGATGGCAATTAAATTTTCTCTAACTTCAATTGGCCTTAGTTTGGTCTTGTTGTCATCATCTAGTGCTGCTGGATAGGCTTCTCTTATTTTATTTTCAGCATTGATCTCTTTATCATGAATCACTATTTTGTCTTCAATACTGGACATTTTGTTTTCAAACTGGTCATTTCTGCAGTGTGTTAATTCTACATTGTTTTTTTATTTCAGATATTTCTGTCTAACATGTCTTTGCACATTCTATATCTTTGTTGCACCTATCATTCAAATTTTGAGTTGTTCTGGTTCGTTCATCCGATTTTTTGTTTCTTGTGATTTTTTTTTAATCTATTTCCCCATATTGAGTGTAATTGCTGTAAACTTTTGGCTCCTCTATGAAATCATGTATTTTCTTCAGCCCCTTTAAGAACTTTCCATGGATTTCTGCTCTCTGGCATTTGTTTTCTTTTCCCTTTGTGACCCCTTGCTCTGAGAAGTTGGACTTGGAAATTTGTGTTTCCTTGTTTCTTCATTCTCCCACTTATATCTATAACTATCTATATATCAACATCTATCTGCCCACCTACATTTTTCAAATAATACGTGGCTCCCTCTTTTTTCTCCTCTCTTTTTTTGGAAGGGAGTTACTGCAGGCTGGAGACTAAAGAAGCGAGGAAGGGTTGTGTCTTATACGGAGTTTTTAGAAGGGTGTTGACTCCCTGTAAATAATTCTCCGCTTTTGTGCCCAGTGCTCATTCTTACTTCTCTCACTCACATGCTTCTGACTCCCTCCATTACTGAAGGACTTTTGGTTGAGCTGAAGGGTTAGTATTGGCATTTTTCAAAGGATATTTCAGTGGGGGAAGGAAGAGATACAAAGAGGTGGCTTACTTTGGGATTTAGGAAAACTGCCTGGTGGCAGACCAATAAGCTTAGTAAGACAGGAAAGAGCTAACGTTTAAAACGGAGACGACTACGAAATTACAGTAGAGAAGATTGGAATGGCTATGAGGGAGCTAAATATGGGGAATTTAAAACATGGGGGAGGACCCGAGATGTAGCTCAGTGCCATCACCGCCTGCCTGGCAAGCACAAGGTCCTGAGTTCGATCCCCGATGCCACGGAAAAAAAAAAGTAAACACTTGGGGGAGGGGCTAGAAATGTAGCTCAGTGGTGCAAGTGCAAGGCCTAGATTCGATTCCAGGTACAAAACAAAACAAAACAAACGTGGGAGAAGAGTTTGTGTGTTTGGAAAAGTAAAGGAATATGTTAATAATACTTTCTCCGGGGTTTAAGGTGAAGAAACTAGATAGGGACCTGAAACAAGGAAGAGAACCTACATACCTATTAAATCAGAGCCAATGAAAAACTACATATACAAAAATAATAACCAATAACACAGGACACTGGAATAACATGGTATAACCCCACACTATTAAATAAGTCAAGAAACATACAAAAATTTTACAGTGGTACGCAGATTAAGTATTTCATAAGAAATTTCCTATATGAGCCCCAAGTACCTTTAAACCCCAATAACTCCCGATCCCTCCATTGCAATACTGAAGCAAACTCAAACTCAGGACTTCTTTCTGCCAGCCTGCAGCTGCAGACTTGGATCCAGTCCAAGTTCTTAGGTTAGGAACTCTTGCTGTCCCTGTCCCTGGGTGTGACGGGAGATTTAGCAAACAGGTTCACTGATATAAAATTATCCACTGATGGGGCCAGGGATTCTGGCACCTGCCTTGCAAGGGCAAGGGCCCTTAGTAACCAAATACAATGCCAGGCGTGGACACTTACACCCACCAGCAATCAGTACCATATACCACATGCCAGCGTGGTAGCTCACACCTGTAATCCCAGCACTTGGGAGGCAGAAGCAGGAGGTTTGCTGAGCTCAAGGCTGAGTTCAGGATCAGCCTGAACTATATACATATATATATACTGAGTCAGGTTTGTTCCTATCCAATCAAATCAGCTACAGTAGTAACAACCTGTTACTGTGGTATCTATTGGGGTTGGTTGAGAAATAATATATCAAGAGACCATGTTTTGGGTCTCCCTTTGGTGTAGAAGAAAAATTCCAAGTTATACTGTAAGCATCACAAGAACCCAAGTCTTGACCGATAGTTAATGTGCACTGAATGTGATAGCTATGTCTCCTCCAGGGATGAAAACAGCCTCAACAGTAGTTTTATAAAGTCAGTAATTTAAACCCCAGGGACTTGAGGACTGGGTAACTCCAGAGGGGAGAAGATCCTTTCTTCCTCTTCCTTAAATCCTCTGTATGGAAAGGAGGAGAGCACAAGATCCTGACGATGGTAAGGATGTGTTACATATTTAGAAGGAGGATAATAAGGAAAATAGCATGAAATTGTTAGTGAGAAATGATGATCGAGAAGATTCTATGACTCATGCATATGTTAGAGCAAAAGTAAAAGGGAAACAAATGAAAAGGAGAAGAAAGAACGGACAAATGAGTACAAATAAGACACATGAGAAAGAAGTCAAGCAAAACCAGTTATGATGGTGCAGGTCTATCATCATGGCACTTCCTGAGGCAGGAAGATGGCCATGAGTTTGAGGCCAGACGAGGCTACATAATGAGCTGAAAACCATCCTCAGCTGCATAATGAGACCCTGTCTCAAACAAAAAAAAGTAGTTAGGCAAACAGATATGAAAAAAAGTAAAAGAAATATAAAGGGACAATAAAGAATTTCCTCATCCTTTATAAGAGCAGGGAGGGAAATTTAAAAATTTGATGGTTAAAAGGGAAAAAATGGAAACAAAGCTTACATATAGAGAGGATGGAGGGAGCTGAAGAAAGGCAAGGGAATGGGAAAAAATAAGAATCAAGAAATGTCATGTGTAGGTACAAATTCTCAATGATGAACAAGCCCATAATGTATTCCTAAAATGTACCAATAAATTCAATACAGAAAATAACAGAGGAAGAGAAGCATACACTGACAGACACTCAAAAGAAAAAGGGGGTAAAATAATGGAATGAAAATGCAAGGGGAAATGTACAGGAGGAAAAAAAAACAGCATGGAATTTTAAAAAGTGAAAAATTTTTTAAAGTAAAATGAAAAAGTAATACAATCAAATAAAGCATATTATAAGAAAGTTTTCTATTGTTTTGGATATCTGGCTATTTTCCTCAGCCTAAGGTTAAGGAGCAGAGCTCAAGCCAGAATGTCTCTGTGCATGCTGGAAGCTCAACTGGTTTTGCCTGATTTCTTTCTCCTGTGTCAAAGACTTACAAATGAATTGGACTTATGAATGTTCTCCCAGAATAAAACTTGTTTGCAAGTCTGGGAAATCAACTAATGGTGCCTGTCTGCAGGGGGGAAATAACATTTCTCCTATGCTGGAAGGATGTAAACTGGTAAAAGCACTATAGAGATCAGGATAGAGATTTCTCAAAAAGCTCAAAATAGAAATTCCATTGTACCCACCTATTCTCTTTTTAGTTTATCTTCCCAAAAGAGTTAAAATCACTGTATTATAGTGAAACATGCATACCTATGCTTATAGCAGAACAATTCATAATAGTTAAATCTTAGAAGCAGCCTATATGTCCATCCACAGATAAGTGGATTTAAAATGTGGCACCTGTGCATAATGGAGCACCACTCCACAAAAGATAAATGAGGCAGTGCCAGGGAGTTAGCTCAGTGGTTCTGGCGCTTGTCTTGCAAGCGCAAGGACCCGGGATCCATTCCCCAGCAACCACATACAATACTGGGCATGGAGACTCACGCCCAGCAGCAACCAGTACCACATACCACAGTGCCGGGCGTGGTGGCTCACACCTGTAATCCCAGCACTCAGGAGGCAGAGGCAGGAGGATTGCTGTGATGTGAGTTTGAGGCTGAGCTCGGGGCCAGCCTGAACTACAAAGTGAGACCTTGACTCAAAAAAAAAAAAAAGCTGCCTTCCCCACAGGGCCAGAAGGTTTCAGCCTAACCAACCATGGACTGAAATCTCTGAAACTGTGAGCCAAAATAAACATTGCCTTCTTTTTATGTTGTTTATCACAGGTACTTTGTCACAGTTTTGGAAAGCTAACTAATATACTACTTATTAATGAAAGTGAATGAACTACTAGCACAGCAAATCTCAAAAGTTTTACAATAAGTTAAATAAACCAGAGTCAAAGGTTTTGTTCTATATAATTGCATTAGTAACAGAATCCTGGAAAAGGAAAAACAATTAGAAAAGAAAATAGGTTTGAGTGGGAATGGAGATAAAGAATGAGCATGATTAGCACAAGGTAAATCTGGGGGGATGATCCAACAGTTCTGTCAGATTTTCTTGGTAGTTCCCTGAAAATGCATTTGTTTAAACTCAAAAAACTGTCTAACAAGAAGGAAATTTAGTATATGGATGTTTTTTGGTCAGTTTATTTCTACATCTTTTCAGTACATAATTATTACATTCCTTATGGAGAGTTGGTACATGTACACAATACATCTCAACTCTTTTTCATTTATTTTCCATATCTTGGTCTTCTCCCCTTTTGAAAAAGATCTATCTTCCTATTTTCTATTATCTATTTTTTACTTAGTTCTTTATATCTTGAATTTCTATTATAAGACAAATTATGTGATATTTAAGCTTGTGTGTCTGATTTTATTTCACTTAACATTATAGTTTCAAGGTGCACCCATTTGCCTCATTTATCTTTTTTTTTTTTTTTTTTTTTTTTTTTTTTTTTTTTTTTTTTTTTTTTTTTTTTTTTTTTTTTTTTTTTTTTTTTTTTTTTTTTTCCTTTTTTTTTTTTTTTTTTTTTTTTTTTTTTTTTTTTTTTGAGACAGGGTCTCACTTTGTAGTTCAGGCTGGCCCTGAGCGTTACTTTTATAGTAACATCTATTGTATGGATGTTTCATGATTTGTTAATCTGATCAGTAGTTTAGCAACATTTGACTTCTCTCATATTCATGATTTTCAACTGAGACTGTTTTCATTTTCATTAAAGAACTACCAAGGACTGGAATTGCTAATCCACGTGGTAAATGTATGTTTAATTTTGTAAGAGATCCACACACTGATTTCCAGAACAGCTTTATAATGTTTATGTGCCCATTAGAAATGTAGGCGATCTGTAGTTGTTCTATATCCTCACTTAGTGTTAATATTCTAAATAGTTATTTTAATAAGTGTATAGTGGTATCTTATGGTTTCAATTTACATGTCTTTAAAGTTGAATTTTTTTGGTTTTTGGTTTTTTTTAGACAGGGTCTCGCTTTGCGGTTCAGGCTGACCCTGAGCTCAGCCTCAAACTCACATCACAATCCTCCTGCCTTTGCCTCCCGAGTGCTGGGATTACAGGCGTGAGCCACCACGCCCGGCACTGTGGTATGTGGTACTGGTTACTGCTGGCCGTGAGTCTCCACACCCAGTATTGTATGTGGTTATCGGGGATCGAACCCGGGTCCTTGCACTTGCAAGACAGGCGCCAGAACCACTGAGCTAACTCCCTGGCCAAGGTTGAATGTTTTTAAAGTAGCATTTGTTTTAGAAAAAAGTATTGAAGTATTACTTAATGGACAAAACATAAAGCTTTAGTTTCAAAAGGGCATATAACAGCCAATCAAGAGCCACATGTCTTATCTTCAAGGGACTGCACATTTGTCCCAGCTCTGCTAATTTGTAACTGTGAAACCATATCCTGCAGTGCCTGATTCATTAACCAAAAAATGAGGGTTTGGACTACTGCAGTTGTTCTCAATTCTACCTCAATCTTAAAACACCTACAAACGTCTAAACATCTCGATCATTAGGACACATCTCAAGCCAGAAACAAAGCCAGACTCAAGGAAGAAGAGGTAAGAATTAGTATAAGATACTGATCTGTAATACTGCAGAAAGTAAGCTCTCCACATAATTACACAGGCAGCCAATGTTGAGAACCACTCAACTAATCTAATCACTTTATCAATTTTCTCTCTCTTCCTCTACCCCAATACTCTCTAGAAGGGGGTTCCTGCTATGTTGCCCATACTGGCCTTGAACTTCTAGGCTCAAATAATCCTCTCACTTCAGCTTCCTGAGCAGCTGTGACTACAGAAGTTCTCTGTTGCTCCTGGCTAAACCTTCACATTTCTATTAGTCTCTTTACAGCTTTGCCAGCCCAATTTAAAATACGTTCACTTCACTGGAACTGTGTATTTCTTTGTTGGGGATGGGGTTCTTTTATGCATTTTAGGAAGTTAAGCAGCATTCCTCGTTTCTATCCACCCAACCCCTAACCCTCAGTTATTGGCTAACCACAAATACCTCCAGACATTGTCAAATGTCCCTTGGAGGCAAGTCCTTCCCTACTCACCCCACTGAAAACCACTGCTTTATGGCAAACCACAGTAAACCAAACACAATTCAGTAGTATTTAAAAGCTTTCAGAATACACAGCCACATGCTTTTTTTGTGTGTATTGTCCCTACTGCTAATGTTTCCACCCTTTTTATTAACATGCTTTTTCCAGATTTTACTTTTGAGGTTGAGTCTTCGGCATCCAGCAGAGGGCACCTCTAACATCAACTGATGAACTTTCTTCTGAGCCCCTGGAGGTTGGTGATAAGATAAAGTCAGGGCTTGACAACATGGCCCCAAGAGCCCTGTTCACCAAGTGAGGGGAGTGGAAACAATAAGACAAGACTGAGCGCTGCAGGAAGATCTGAGCCAAGAAACGATAACCAGGACAGCCAGGGAGTTGGCAGGTCCAGGGATCCAAAGATGTGGGCCACTGAACTAAAAACTAAAAGACTCCAGGAACAGGAGGAAGCAAGGCCATTCCCAATTTCAACGAAGGGCATGTGGAGGAACATCAATGTTTCTCTTCTTTTGCTTGATTTAAGCTAAATACATATAAAAAAAGAGTACCCTAGAAAGGTGTAAACAAATTCTCCACACGTGACCTTGTGAGGAAGGCTAAGATACGTCACTGCCATCACAAATTAAAACTGCTACAGCATTATACTCAGTGTACCAATTAATTTTTGAAGAGGGTCTAAAAATTTCAGAAGTCTTGTTAAGGTGCTTGTTGTGCTTGTTATTCTCAGTAAATAGCTGTCTGTTTTTATGAGCGCTACAAGCTCTTCTAAAAATAAGTCTCCTAAAGTCAGCTTTGATTACATACTCCTTCTCATTTACCAGCAGGCTTGTTTTCCCTCAGGCTGGCTCTCTTCAACAACACATTCCAAACTCCTTTCAGGAGGGGCTCGATGTGATGCTTCAAACCACTTCAGTTTGCTGCCTTTTTGGTCATTTGGCAAAATCAAAGCAGCAATTGCCTCAGAGGAAAAATAGGCATCTAGGTGTAAACTTTTTGTATTATATAATTTCTTATTTAAACGAATACATATGTAGTACAGAAAATCGGCAAAGTAGAAGAAAGAAGATAATAAAAGTTGGTGGAATTTTCGGAAAAAAAAAATATCTACCAGCCTGATACTTCCTCGTGCTAAGTAGAACACTTGCATTCTCAAGAGTATATAGATTCTTGAAGGCTAAAGATTTTAAATTTTAATATAAAGGCTTTTTAAAAAATACAGTTTAACATATAGACTAAGAATTAGGGTTCTAGAATCCAGCAGGCTTGGGTTAACTGCTAATTCTGACAATTACTAGCTATGCAACCTTAGTAGGCAAATTACTTAGTCTCTTCTGGTGTCACTCACCATCACTTAAATTAAAATGATAATAATAGAACTGAATTCATGGTTGTGTTTTTAGAATTAAAGGAGATGGTATATGCAAACTTTTTAGGAAACAATGTAGGGCACACAACTTGTAATTTGGGATCGATGCATCTAAGAACTCCAGTATGTCTGTGGCCTCAACTTCTACACTTATGCATTTCATGCCTTTGAGGTTGGCATGACTGAGTTACAAAACATTTGAGGGAGAGACAAAATAACTCCTAAGAAGAGAATGAGACATCTTCTGTCTACATAATAGATGAGAAAATATAGCCACATTGGTACATACAAGTAAGTAGAATTGTTTACCAAAATTGAGGATAGTCATATTGTATACATTACAATTCTCAAAAACTCAGCCTGTCAGATTTGCAATCAAAACACTAGAAAATAACAACTAGAGGGAAAAAAAGGAGAATTAGGTCCCAAGGAACCAGAAGGTCCTCGCAGGAAAATGAAAACCTATAGAGAAACTGAAGAGAAAACACAAGGCACTTTTTCCCCAGCTCAAAGCCTGTGGCTTACAAGAAGGAACCCAAAACTACAGAGAGAAAATGAAAGCTACGGAATCCTGTGAGCTTCAGGGAGAATTGTGGCAGTGGAATGCGCCAGTAAGTAATGTGACCTGCAAGGAAATATGGGATTCTAGTTCTATATGAGTCCTTCAACAAGCCACCGTTGCTCAGTGACTCAGGTCCACGTACTCCCCATATCTATGGAGAGAATGCTTGGTTGGATGCCATTCCAGGGAAGAGCTGATTGTGTAAATCCAGGAATCAAAGCTCACAGAGGATGCTTCACTTCAGACTTGCCAGTGTTACCTTCCCATAGTGACTTAGTGACAGACAGCCACAGGAGGTAGCAATGGTCATGGAGGTCAAGCCAGAAATGCCTTGAGCCGTTTGAGCTAAAGGTCACCGGTCCCTTCCACATGGCCAGAAGTGAGGCCCAGCATGAGTTGCTCTGGATTTGAAAGTGGTGCCACTGGCACCCTCAGCTAATCACTCATCATAATACCTGCTGTGCCTGCGCCCCGCATGCTCTGAGGCATGCCTGCCTTCTTCATCAACAACCAGGAGCAGGGACTCATTTTCACTTGGACATTTGCCCAAGATTTGTAGATTTTTGGAGAAAAATACACATTCAAAATCATAGAAAAATTTTTCTTTCTTTCTTTCTTTTCTGTTTCTTGGTGAGGCATGCCTTTGTGTTTTTTGTATGCAGTTTTTCCTTTTACTTCTTTACCGTTTATTGGGGTTTGGGGACTTTTCCCCTGTCCTTTTTCCTTGTGTCTTATCTCTTTATTTTTTTTTCTCTTCTCTCTTCAAATTTCTACTTTTTCCACTCATATTTTTACTTCCTATAGTTTCTTTTTCCTTCCTTTTCTTTTATCTTCTATTTCTTATCAGTTTTTTTCTTATATTTACCTATTTTACACTTACCTAATTTTTTAAACATCCTTCTGCTCCCCAATAGAATATATTGTACCACTTCTCCATGCTACATGATATAGTTTGTTTCGAATTTTTCCTCTTGAATTCCCCTATTCCCAACCTTTATATCATTAACAGTACAACCGTAAAGCTTTGCTAATCATTACTTAATTGAATCTATAAAATTGCCACTTTTTTTTTAACCATTAGCAGAGATACAGCTATCACTTTTAATACATTACTAGCTATAAGTTAATACTGGGTTGTCTTAAAGTTTATACCATAATTGAGGATTATTTCCCCTAGGGTGAAGGATGATATATTTATGGCTCTTTTGGTATGTTAATATACAACTTGTCTTGGACAATACTACTGTAGCTAACTTGCTTTGTTTTACCAGGCTGCCTAATTGTTGCTATTAATGGGCTCTCTCTGTCTGTCAACATTCACATTATCTTCATGACATTAACAATCCTAGAGTACATACATTCTCAGAGAACTGTTCATTAGGCCAATTAAACTGCATCCTACTTCCCAAATTAACCAAGGTGGTCAGATCCTGGGGCTGAGGCAAAAGGGTATAATCGGACACACCTTCATTATACAAAAAAGCAACTAAAGAAATCTGTATACCAGCAACAAAACCTTTACACTCTAAATGTTCATAGACTTCAATATAAAAAACAAAACAATAGAAACATGAGAAGCCAAGGCAACAAAATGCCTCTCAAAACTTGCAACAGCCCTGAAAGCCAATCCAGATAAATCAAGGGCAAGAACAGCATGTCACACCTGTTATTTACTTGAAAGGCTAATAGAGGAAATTTGAAAACAGATGAAAGAGGTACTCAGCAGGATTACAGGAGATATAACTAAAATCAGATAACGGAAGTAAAAACCAAGTGACTCAGTCAGAGACATACAAATGACACTAATAAGAAGCTAGCTGAGTTAAACAAAACTGTACAAAACATGATCAGTTCAGCAAAAATTTAAAGTTCCTGAAAAGGATTTAAGACATCCAGAAGATTAAAAATTATATTGCAAGCATAAAGCAGAAGAAATATAAAGTGTAAAGCAGCAGAAGGGACCAAGTGAGCACATGAGATTTTAGGGGAAATCTAGATATACGACATATCAAGCAGTCAAAAAAAAAAGCAAGATCATACATAGAATTAAAATGCTGGCCTGTAATTCTAGCACTCAGGAGGTTGAAGCAGGAGGGTATCCTTGAGTTCAAGGCCAGCCTGAACTACATACAAGACACTGTCTTAAAAAAAAAAAAGCTAAAAACAGAAAACGAAATAAAAAATAAAAATGCTACCAGAAGATGTAGAGAAATTGGAACACAGAAGTTCTGCTGGAACTATTGCATAGTGGGGAAGCCCAGTAACTTTGTCAGGACCTTCGCACAGGGAAAAGGCCCAGCAGCTCAAGCCCATGGCTCAGCAGGGATCCGGATACTCACAATACAGGATCTTGAGGTCATTGGGGCAGAGCTCCAGAAAACAGAATAGCAGTAGACAGTTAAGGGAGAGACTCTCCAAGGCTCCTTCATGAAAACTGAAGCCCACTGGAAGTGAAGAAAGTCTCTGTAGTAATGGCCCACCTGACTACCGTAGTCTGTTGTGCCACTGTTCTGTTTCAGTGTTTTTCCTGGTGTTTCAGAACTGAGATTGCCTAAGGGCCATTACCGACTCAAGGCTCAAGGGCCAACTATACCTGGAGAATGACTCAGGAAGTAGCCATTCCCTAAGGGTTCTACTTATTAACAAGGAAGATAACCTGCAAAATCTTTCTTTCCAGGTTACTAACTGCAATCCTGTCTTCTGCTCTGATACCCTGTCCTCACATTGGCTTACTGTGTTGCATAAACCTTCAATGGAGTTTTTAATCTGGATATCTGTCTAACAGATTCCATTACTTTCATATACCTGGATTCCATCATGTTCCTGAGCTCTTCTTTAGAGTTATTATTCATATCTTTCACTATGGACATTACTTCTGTTGTTTTCTAAGAAATTATTTCTGATTTCATTTTTTCCAGATCTTCTTTTTCTGTAGTTCATGGAGTCCAGGTGGTTGAGTTTCAGGTTGGTCAATCTCATTGCTGCCTAAATTTCCCTTTGGTAATCTGGATTCTGAGTTCATGTTTTATTTGGGTATCTTCTCATTTCTTTTTTGTTGTTCATGATGTTTTCATTTTAATTCCTGGGTTACTGCCTATACAGCTGCAAGTTATCTTTCTTGTTAATATGGGGGGGGGATGGGCGGGGGTTGATAGGAGGGCAGAGGAATGGGAAAAATAAGAATCAAGATATACTGTGTACAGGTACAAATTCTCAAGGATGAATGTGATCACAATGTATACCTAAAATGTGCCAATAAACTCAATAAATAAGAAGAAGAAAGAAATTAGAATACATATATATTGCTAATGAGAATGTAAAATCATCAAGCCACTATGGAAAACAGTCTGTTACTTCCTCAAAACATAAAGCAAAATGACCACATGTCAGCAATTCCTCTCTCAGGTACTGTGGTGGTTAATTTTGTGTGTCAGCTTGGCTAGGTCACAGTGACCAGATGTTTAGTCAGATAACATTCTGGATTTTCTGTAAGGATGTTTTGAGGATAAAATTAACATTTAAATCATTTGACGTGGAGTAAAGCAAGCTACTTACCACAGTGTCCATGGAGTTTATCCAATCCGCTGAAGGCCTTAGTAAAACAAAGACTGAACCCTTCTGAGTGAAAAAGAATTCGGGCACTATATTCCCTTTAGACACAAACTGTAATTGTTCCTGGGTCTAGTCTCTTGACCTGACCTGCGGATTTTGGACTTACCAAGCCTCCACAATCATGTGAACCTGTTCTCTAGAATAAATCTTTGCTTCTATATACACATCCTGTTAGTTGTTTTTTTAAGAGGACTCTGAAAACTACAAGTAAATATGAAAAGACATAAAAGTGCATATACAAAAGTTAATAGCAGCATTATTCTGAAGCACAAAAAACAAATGGAAAAAATATTTCAATTAAGTGATGAGTAGGTAAAACAAAATGTGCAACACAACTACTATGGAATTATCTGGCTACAAAAATGAACAAAATACTGATAAATGCTACAACAGAGATGAACTATGAAAACAAACCAATAGAAATTATGTGATATTATAAGAAGGATAAAAAAATGAATTACAGTTAATGCAAGACAATATCTTACAAATTAATATGCACAAAACTAAGTATAGAAACACTGAAAAGTTAGGGTAGAAAAATATCTGAAGTTATAATATTTGATATTTTTCTTAATTTGGTGAAAAATCTCAACCCAGAGAACCAAAAAGAATTGTAAATCCATGCAGAATAAATATCAAAATAATCCCCCTAAAAATATCAAAATTAAGCACCAAAATATAAATATTAAGAACAGAAAGAGGTGCATCTCCAGGAACTGGGAAGGAGAGGACTAAAAATTTAGAAACTATTGATTAACTGGAGATATAGCACAGCACAGAGAAAAGAAGTGAAGCAGCTCTATGCCAGGGTTTGTGGTGCAACCTCATCACAGCACTGGGTGAGAGACAGCTGTGGGAGACAGTCACAGAAGGGAAGCAGGCTGCACAGAAATACTCTGAGAAGCTTACACTCAGCTGGAAGATACAGGGGCCCACCTTCCACGATGGAACTCTATCTGGCTGTGTATGGCTTTCTGAGGTTTATGGGTCTGAAAAGGCTGGCACTGAGTTCAGCAGTCAGTTTAATCATCTGCCCTGCTACCTATATCAGGCAGAGAGATCAGTCATTTCTTTACTTTCCCCATCTATCAACATGAATAAGAATATGGCTCAACTTGGACAGTTGACACAGGCTGGGTTATGCATACAGGTAGACCACTGGAGAAGAAGGGATACAGAAAGATACTAATCTATAGAAGAAAAAGTGACTTGATACAGGATACAGCTAGTGTGAGGAATTTGGAGTGACTAAAGTCAACAGCCATACCACCTTGAACATACCTGATCTTATCTGGAGTGACTACAGATTAGGGTATCTGCCCACATCCAGGAGAAAAGACAGGACAGGATCCAATATTAATACCCAGAAATGCAAGTGTGAAAAGAAAATAGGCAACAAAATGACTCACTGTAATGACTCACTATCTATCCCCAACATCAGCTGGATTCTAAACATCTTTTATTTTATTTTGTTTTCTCTTTTTTTCTTCTTTTTCCTGTTCTTTTCTGTTACTACTGTCTAATTCTGTTAACTTCTTTTTACTCTTTAAAAGAAGAGTTTTTCTTACTTTCCTCTCCAGCTCATTAGTTTATTTTTCAAATTTTACTTCTTTCCCATTCCTTACTCCTACCTTTATGAGTATACATATTAAACTTTACTAGTCTTCTGCTATTTAGTTAATTTGATACTATTACTGAACTCCTTACTGTTGTTTGTGGATGTAGAGTTGTAATAGATAATAGATATTTACTGTCAGTATTCAGTTTGTAGGTTTCTTTTCTATGGTTAAGGGTGGTACATTACTGGTTTTTGTGTATATCATTATGCCGTATGTCTCTGCCTCTATTATTATTGCTGACTTTCTCACTATTGCCAGGGTGGTATGGTTGTTACTATTGATTGGAATTCTCTGCATGCAAATACTTGGATTGTCTTTATGTACTCAATAAAACCATTGTCCATTTCCAGAGACCTGGATACCAGGCCAATTACACTGTACCCTCCCTTCCCAAATTAACTGAAGTGTTGGATGCTGGGATATAGGTAAAACATTATAGCTAGCCATGTCCAGAGTTTATCACTAAAAAGCAGTCACTAACTGAAGAAATCTCCATATAAGCAACAAAGTCTTGCCAATATAATCAATACCCAAAACTAAGCACACCCAAACACACATACATACACATAATAAAAGTAGCAACAACAAAACTAGTGGAAACATGAAAAGACAAAGCAACAAAATGCCTCAAAAAACTCCTAACTCCCACAAAGCTGATCCATGGGGAACCAACGGAGAAGACATTAAAAGTCACAAAACTGAATATTTAGAATGATAAAATATTAAATGTTTTAAAAGAACAATAAGTACTTGGTGAGCTCATAGAAGATATAACTAAACAGGTGACAGACAATCCACAAAATCATCAATGAGTTTACAGAAGACATTAATTGAGAGCATAATTTTTAAAAAGATACAAAATATGAATGATCATTTTAACAAAGAATTGAAGTCTATATAAAGACACCAAACAGATATCCAAGAGATTAAAATTTTTAGGGCCAGGGATTTAGCTCAAGTAGGCACTGTACCTATTTTGGAAGCACAAGGTCCCAAATTCAATCCCCAGGACTGCAAAATAAAATAAATAAATAAATAAATAAAATATAAAAGTTCTATAGAAACTATGGACAACAGAACTGACCAACTGAGAATGGTGTCAGAACTGGAAGACAGGGTTGATGTTGGTGCCCAGGTACTGAGAGATACCTTAAAAATAAGAGAATATCAGACCGGAAATGTTGCTCAGTGTGCCACGCCTGCCTGGCAAGGGTAAGGTCCTGAGTTTGATCCTCGGTATTGTCAAAAAATAAAAAAGAGAGAGAGAATATAAAAAGAGGACCTGACAGGTGCTAGAGGGTGTAAAGAAGACTAACGTACAGTTTAGTGAACAATGAGAAAGCAACACAAATAGCAAAAGAAAATAAATACTTGTTTACAGAAATAAGAGCAAAAAAGTTCCGATATGGAGAAAAGGCTTTAACATACAGATAAGTGAAGCATATAGGACCCCAAATAACTACAATCAGAAAGAACTTCTCCATGGCATAACACAGTCAAAATCCCAGAAGTGCAATTTAAGGAAAGAATATTAAAAGCTGCTAAAGCAATGAATTTACTCATAAATATAAAACAAATAGAATTACACCAAAGTTGTTCACATGAATTTAAAGGCAAGAATAACTTAGAAAAAAACGTTTTAAGTTCTAAAGAAGAAAACTTCCAACTCAGAATAATATATTCTTCAAAACTATCATTCAAAACTGATGGAAAAATAGGTCTTTCCATGAAAGTGTACCCTAAGAAATTTAATGACGATCAAACTACCACTCCAGTGGTATCCTAGAAAGAGACAATTAAGTCAACAATGCCAAAAACGTAATAGAATGAATAAACCAGGTAGTTAAGCAGAAGTGGGGTATCAACAATAGGAAAATAATGCAATGGCACAAATGAATCATACTTATCAATAATAACTTGAAACATGAATGGTCTTGATTCACTAATCAAAAGACAGATTGGTAAAATGAATTTTAAAAAACTCTAAAAGTATATGGGGTACAAGAAAAACATTAAATCCGTGCAATAGGAAATCCATTAATTCCATGCAATAGGAACTAAAAATATTCAAGAGTACCTATGTTATTCTCAGAAAAAGTAGACTTCAACTCAAAACTGATCAAAAGAGGCAAAAGTCACTACATTTTGGCTAAGAAAATAATTCAACAGGAAAAGATAACAATTATAAACATGTATAAAAGGATATTGAGAAATCTAATGTCATAAAACAAACACTACTGGACCTAAAGATCAGAAATACATCAGCACAGTCATGATAGAAAACTGCTATGGTTTGTACCTAGATGCACCGTCAAAGACTCATATACTCAAGAGGTGAGGCTTTTCAACAGTGGCTCTATCTAGTGTGTATGAATTTGGATTAAGGGTGTGGCACCACTAAATTAATTCAGTGGTTTGTGTCTTACAGTTCTGGGAGTGGATAATGGGAAACTTGAGAGGATAGCACCAAACAGTATGTTTATATCCAGGATTGAGTGACTATAAGGGGAAAAGAAAGAAGGCAGGTTTGCTGCCTGCTGCTGCTTCCTGCCTACCCTGCCATGGACTGTTTCTCCTCTGTGATGTCCTCTGCCATGCCACTATGTCTCAAAATCAGATGCTTATGGATTGAAACTTGTACAAACTGTGAGCTGAAGTAAACCTTTCTGCCTTTAACATGTTGGGGTCAGGTATTTTATCTCAGTGATGAGAACAGTAAGCAAGACAAGACCTCAGTATCCCACTGTCACAAACAGACTGATTATATATATATAGACACACTCACATATATATATATCAATAAAGAAATACTGGAGTTGAACCAGACCTTTGAACAAATGAAATTAATAGATATGTATGGTGGTCCACATCAAAACCAACAGAATGCACCTTTTTCTTAGCAGCACATGAAGCTTTCTCCAGAATAGACCACTACTACCCCAGAAAGCATGCTAAGCAAATGCAAAAGAATCTAAATTATCCCATGAATATTATCAGATCATAATGCAATAAAGCTAAAAGCCAGTTGCAAAGGAAACCACAAAACTAATGCAAATACATGAAAATTAATATACTCTTGAATAATTAATGGATCACAGAACAAATTAAAGAAGAAATTAGACAGCTCCTAGAATTAAACATTACTGCCAGTACAATATACCAGAACTTATGAGGCCCAACGAAGGCAATCCTCAGACAGAACTTCATGTTTCCACTATAGCTATGAACTCCCACATCAAAAAACCACAGTGAGGGCTAGGGATTTAGTTTAGTGGTTCAGGTATCTGCCTAGAAAGCACAAGCTCCTAAATTCAATCCCCGGCAAAACATACCATAATGCTGGGTGTGCTGGCTCAAGCCTGTAATCCCAGCACTCAAGAGGCAGAGACAGAGGACTGCTGTGAGTGCAAGGCTCGCCTGGGCTACATATTGAGTTTAGGGCCAGCCTGAACTATAAAGCGAGACCCTGTCTCAAAAAAAAAAAAAAGAAGAAGAAGAAGAAATCTAATAGTAACAAATACTGGTAAGGCTGTGGGGAAAAACGGAACTTTCTCACTGTTGGTGAGAAACTAGTACAACCACTACAGAAATTAGTATGGAGATTCCTCAAAAAGCTAAAAGTAGAAACTTCATTCAACTTAGGTATTTTATTAGGTATCTTTAGGAAAGAGTTAAAGATATCATGTTATACTGATACATACATCCTACTCACGTTTATATTCACACAACTCAGAACCACAACTCCATAATCTTGGAAGCAGCCTACACGAATGTTAACAAATAAATGGATAAAGAAAATATATTTATATGCAATGAAGTAGTTTTTTCATAGAAAAATGTACTTTGTGACTATTTGTTAAATGAAATAAATCAGACACACATGCTTAAATATCATGATTTATATGAAAAACCTAAAACATAAATAAATCAGAGCAAATTAAAAGACAATAGAAAACAGGTAGTAGATGTTTGCAAAAGGGATGAGAACCAAGAAATGGAGGGAGAGGAAAGCAAAGGGGAGGAGTTTTTTAAAAAGAATCGAAATATGTTAAATGCATATACCAAATCCCATGATGAATATAATCCTTATGTACTACTAATAAAAAATTTAGCAGAGTTAATAAGATAGATATAAAGTGGAAGAAGATATAAAAATAATTGTTCATATCTTAACAGAAACAATGTAAAGCAAAAAACAATATGATTACATTATTAAAGTGCTGTGAAGTCCAAATTTGATGTCTGGTGAAATATGCTTAAAAATTAAAGATTAAAACATTTTTTAGAGTAAATTGTATTGGAAACACCTGTAATCCCAGCTGTTTGGAAGGCTAAGGCAGAAGGATCACAAGTTTCAGGCAAAATTAGGCAACTCAGTGAGACCATGTCTCAAAATAAAAACCAGTGAGGTCAGGGGTCAATCCTTAATATTGCAAAGCAAACAAAAACATTTCCCAATCTCTGAAAACCTAGTTACAGATCCTGGCATTATACAAAAAAAAAATGCTCAAAGTTGGAAGAAAAGGGTACCAGGTGGAAAGGTAAATCAATGAATTCTACCTGAAACAGAAACTATTTGGGTAGATACAAAAGGTGATTTTTTTCTCCTCTTAAATTCTATCCAAGCTAATAGAAATAATAATAATTTATTGTAAAATCTATTGCTTAGGTAGGTATAAATAAATGGCATCAGTGGTTCAAAGGATTGGAGAATAATTACTGCAGGATTCTTACTTTTTGTTGGAATCGTACAATATTTTCTCTAAACATACTACGATAAGGATGTATATTTTAATGCCAAGGGAAAACATTTAAAAACTGATAACAAAGAAATGCCTCTGCATATCCAATACAGGAATTTAAATGGAAAAATAATTTCTTTTAAAGCTAAACACTAGCCCACCAAATTCCACTTCTAGCTATTTACTTATGAGAATTAAAAACATATGTGTATTAAAGATCAATTTTTAAAAGTTTCTCTATTACATATTATAATTACCAGAGTACAATCAAGCATTTTTATTTCACATATCCTAATTTTATAGATTATTTGAGAAAATATCTAGGCAATAACATTTTATCTGGAATAAAAATCTCAAAGAGGAAAATATTCAGAGAAAACATTCTGAGAGCAAAACTCCAGCGAAACTGACACACCCCGGTTAGTCACTTACTTCTCACAAAAAGAATCTGGTGATTTCTTTTCTCTCCTTGCCCGTTCCAATGTCAACATGCTTCCAAATTCTCAGAAAGATTTTGTCTTTCATACAATAAATAAGCACAACAAGCTCCCCCAAACTCATGGGCTACTAGAGTAGGGGGGAAGAGAGAATCTTTCCCAATGAATGAATTTTCCTAATATTTTCTGTTCTGTATAAAAAAAGTAGTAGGTAATTTATTTCTACTGATAAGGAATTATAGCTCTTTCAGAAAGTGTCTCCGAAGCAGGTAAACATATTTTTGAGAACAATAGTCATGAATATAATTATTGCTACACTCCTACGCATTCTCCTGATTAAAATTATACAAGTTTAAAAGGGGCAAGATTCTCCACAGTCCTTCTTTTAAATGCTGTACTTTCCTCTGCTGTTATTCAGCCTTGGCCATATCTTGGCAGATTCTAGTGCTAATGACTCTGCTGCAGTTTCAAATAATAAAGAACACATTCCAGTTACCACTGAGAAGATATTTCATCAGTCTTCCTGTTAGTATGAGTCACAGCAGAAAAGAATTTGATTCTCTGCAAGAAGAAACTACAGTCCACTAATAAAACTCTCTAAATTTTTATGCCCAAGAGAATGAAGTCAGTATCAGATTTTACCAAATTTTTCTTTAAGCACTTACCAAGTATCAGCACTGCACCAAGATTTATGGATACTATTGTAAAAGCATAGGATAGAATGCCTATAATTTCATTTACAATGAGATTAGAATTGGAGTCAAAGTGTACCTCAGTTTTAGAACATTAGTTAAGGCTTTGGGTTTGATACTCTGCACCAAAAGAAAGAAAAGAAAAGTTAAAAAAGGACTGAGAAATACAGGAAGGAGAAAGGGAAGAAGGGAAAGAAGGAAGGAAGGAAGGAAGGAAGGAAGGAAATCAGAGTGAAAAGAAGGAAAAGAAAAGAAGGAAAAGGGAGAGGGAGGAAGGAGTCCGCATTATGGTTATAAGTCTCTGATGTTGAGACTTTTTTCAAAAAACAATCCAAAACATCTCAGCCTTCATTTTCCTTTAGAAGATAAATGACATTAGCTCCACACTCTCAATTTGCTTGACCACAGGAAGTTCAGTTTTTTAGACTCTTTCAAAGCTACTTCCTGCATCCTATGAAGATGCCTACAAAGACCCACAGAAACATAAATAAATTTAGAAAAATATATCACAGACATGAGCAACTGAGCCTATTTGAGGAAAACGGTTCCAGCCTACACGTTTTAAGTGGTTAGCACAAATAGTTCTTTTATTTGCAACCTTATTAAGCAGAATGTGACATCCAGGGATAACACCATCTTGTCAACTACGGGCACCCAAAACATGCCCGTGAGAACACAGACATGCTGTCTGAACCCAAGGGCACTCAGGATCCAAGTTTCCTCTCAGAGGAGGCTCCGTGATTTCCTGCAGATTAGGGCCAAGTGCCTACTCAATTCTGAGCTCCAGCTCTGACTCAGCTAAGATGCTCTGTTACACCAGCCAACATTGGGAGGCTACTTTCAGATGAGTGATCATCAAGAATGAATCAATTGGACAGGTGTGGTGGCACACACTTGTAATCCCAGCACACTGGAGGCTGAGGCAGCAAGATCGTCATGAGTTCAAGGCCAGCCTGTACTACAGAGTGAGACTCTGCCTCCAAAAAAAAAAAAAGAAACTTAGACAAAAGAATCAATGTGATGACAAGTATTCTGAAAATGTGAAAAGTTTTCTTGATGTACAGGTACAAATTCCTTATGATTAATGTGAGCATTATGTATATCAAAAATGTGCCAATAAAATTAATTTTTACATAGTCTTCTTGAAGGAAAATAATACTTGCACTTCTCCAATCAAAGGAAGGAGGAGAGGTGTGTAAGGAACAGGCTGTTTACAGTGAACAGCATAAGACAAAAGTCATATTCACTCTATAAAAATTAATGTTTTACATATACATTTCTCAAGATGGAGGAGAGACAAAAGCCATGGTCGATGGTGCACAACTAAAATTCCAGCACTCTGGGGTATGAGGAAGGAGAATCTCCGCAAGTTTGAAGCCAGCCTGGACTACTTAATGAGCTCAAGGCTAGCCTCATTTACATAGCAACACCCTGTCTCAAAAAAAAAAAAAAAAAGAGAGACATACACACAGAGAAAAAAGAGAGAGAAACATAAGATTTCAGCATTTTATGTGCCTAGAGCCAAAATGCAAGATAGAGTAGATTGAAAATGACCGGCTTAAGGGATTGCAATGTCTGAATGTAAAAATCTGAACATAATTTGGTTCCCATAGAGCTAAAGCCTTGAGAAGATCGAGGGGCCTGAGAAACAGTATTTCTAAGCAGTTACAATGTGCCAAGCATCATGCTATGTGATTTATGTGCCTGTCTCCCACGATCAAACAATGTTTTGAGGCAGATCCTCTCAAGACATCCACTTTACAGAGAGGAAAAGTGAGATTACCAAAATGCCCCAAGATCTCGAGTGGTAGGAGGTGGACTTGGAATACGTAAGCAGGGACCTGAGACGCACCGCCTCCCTGTAGGGTTTACACCGTGGTTGGGATTCAGCCAGGTTTGATCGATTCTGTTCTCAGAGAGGAACTATCTTGTCAGTAAAATTAGGAAATGACACTTGTTTCTTAGCACACAGCAAGGATTCTACCAAATGACTTGAAAGAATCCCACTGTAGTGCTGTCATCCTGACAGAGGGAAGATCTTCCTGCTGTGCAATCGAGCCGTGGGCAGTGACACAGGTGAAGAAGGCTGGAATTACCAGGTGTGATGATCAGGTGACTTGGGGCAGGAAAGGACGGGGAACTCTAGACACATCTCTGACCTCAGACCATCACCGACCTGAAAAGTTCTCACATGGATTTACTTCATCCCTACCCAGGTCACTCTGATTGTGTCCAAAACTGCCCAAGTTAGTTAAATCGATGCTATCTGCTTGGGGTTGTTATTATTAAAATTAACTCAATGACCACAGCTAAGTTTTCTTCTATGGACGCACACTTGCTTCTTATCACAGTCTTTCAGAAGACTTTCTTCTTTGGTTCTTGAGTATTATTGTATCTGGTCTTTTAACAAATTCACAAGTGACTTGTGCTCCTTATTTGCTCAGCATGAGTCCATGAATAATAACAAACCAACAAAATTCATAATCTCATGATAACTGCTCTTCCTGTTGAAATTTGTCAGTGTTTAGGCAAAACTCTGAGGAAGTACTTGGTAGTCTGCCGATTCTATTTGCTTCACAGCTGTACTCTTCCTGTTTGCTCCAGTATGGTAATTTGTTTCAAACATAATGATAATCTAGTCTCCTAAGTAAAATGTCACATCCACCTCTCAACCTATCCTTCTCTTAAAGATCGACGTCTTTTTTTTTAAGAGTAGGAAAAGTTCATTGAGAAAGCTTCTGCCTAAGAGGGATAGAAAGGGACCCGAAAATGGGACATCCTCAAGTTCTATGGCTTTCAGAGGAAAGAAATCTTTCCTCCTTGCTTCCTAGATAGGTACCAGATCAGATGTCGTAAAGGGAGAGATTTTGGAAATCAGTGGGGTACACTATCAAGAACTTTCTTCAAATAGCATCATAATCAATAAATAACACATTATCAATCTCTACAAAGATCTCTCCCCAATAAAAAGACAGAGATAGATCTCTTCAAAAGCAGTAGCTGCTCAAAACTTGTGTCCAAATGCACAAAATCCATTGGCAGCCTATTAAACATAGATTTTTGAATTTAAAAATTTTTACATTGAGTAGATATTCTAATTTGGTAGGTCTGAGAAAGGGTGTAAAAGTATACATATTCTTGGGCCGGGGATATAGCTCAGTGGTTCCGGCGCCTGTCTTGCAAGCGCAAGGACCCGGGTTCAATCCCTGGTAACCACATAACAATACTGGGTGTGGAGACTCACCCCAGCGGCAACCAGTACCACATACCAGTGCACCCCAGCGGCAACCAGTACCACATACCAGTGCCGGGCGTGGTGGCTCACGCCTGTAATCCCAGCACTTGGGAGGCAGAGGCAGGAGGATTGCTGTGATGTGAGTTGGAGGCTGAGCTCAGGGCCAGCCTGAACTACAAAGCGAGACCCTGTCTCAAAAAAACCTTAAAAAAAGAAAAAAAAAGTATACATATTCTTAATGTTAATTTAATGATGGGCAGCATACTTACAGTAAAATGTAATGCCATAAGCAAATACCTTAAAGAAATTTTCGCAAGACTTCATACCCAAGAGACTGGTCAGGTCAAAGAACAGAAAGTTACTGACACTCCAGAATCCCTTCCGTATTTTTCCACACCCTTCCTCCCTCCACTCACCAAGAGAAGTCAGTATCTTAACTAGTAAGACTACAACGTCATAGATTGGTTTTGCCTTTTTAAAAAAATTAACATAAGGGCCGGGGAGTTAGCTCAGTGGTTCCGGCGCCTGTCTCGCAAGCGCAAGGACCCGGGTTTGGTTCCCGGTAACCACATAATAATACTGGGTGTGGAGACCCACCCCCAGCAGCAACCAGTACCACAAACCACAGTGCCGGGCGTGGTGGCTCATGCCTGTAATCCCAGCACTCGGGAGGCAGAGGCAGGAGGATTGTGATGTGAGTTTGAGGCTGAGCTGAGGGCCAGCCTGAACCACAAAGCGAGACCCTATCTCCAAAAACCTAAAAAAAAAAAAAAAAAAAAAAATTAACATTAAGAGAATTATACAACATACGTTTTTCTGTGTCTGAGTTTCTTTGCTCAAAAGTGTATAAAATTTGTTTTCACTGTATTTGTGATTCATCTATTGTCACTGTTGTTCTGTTGATGAACATTTAGATTATTTCCAATTCTCTAATCACAGCACTATTATAGTATTGCAATGAATGTTCTTATACATGTCTTTCTCCTGACTGTTGGGTCCAGATCTAGGAATATGCCTGCAGTGGATATTAGTAGATATTATCACATAGATTTTGCAGATCTGATTATTTTTTAATCAACTTTTCTCAGTTGATTTTGATACTAGGTTTGACAACCACCTAGGGAGGGAAAAAAAAAACACACAATTTGAAGGCAGCTACCATGCTGGCTTCTTCCTACTATTCCCAATATATTACAATAGCAATTTTTTCTTTGTACCAAGGACTGAACTCAGGACCTTGAGCTTGACAGGCAGGTGCTAGAGTCACTAGGCCACATCCCTAGACAGTATCTTATATATATGTTGAAAGATCAATAAACACATGCTGGATTGATTTAAGATTAAATTTTCACACATATAAAACAAGGCTTTCACTTTTTTATTATCTTGCAACTATATCTCAAATAAGATGGTAAAAAGGAAGCATTAGCCCCCATCAAGCCAGTCATAGCTGAACTTATTTCAGAGACCACATCCCAAATACCCTCAGATCTATCCAGAAAAACAAACCTTATCAGAATTAAATCTGGCTTAACTAGAGATATACTCCAATGGAGCTTAATATGCATTAGTGATCTTTCTGGGTTTAAATACTATTTTAATAATTTTAACCAGTTCTCCCCAAAAACCTGGGAGTCAACTTTCAGAGAAACACCTTAGCACCATTTCAAAGCACTTGCTCATTAATCTCTAGAGAAAGAACCTTCACATTTTTGCCTCTGCAAGGAAAAAAAAACCCTCAAGACCTATATTTAGGTACATCTCAAAATTGATCATACCTACAATTGGCCATAATAGTGGTTGAAGCAGACAAAAGCTCTCCAAACAAAAGAACAGTTCTATACTGAAGGACTGAAAATCAGGGCTAACTTTTCTTTTCAAAGAGAAAAATCTTATGCTTAAAAAAAGTTTAAGTTAGAGTATAAAACTAATATTTTAGGAATGGGGATTTAGCTCAGTGGTTCCAGTGTCTGCTGGGCAAACACAAGGTCCTGAGTTTGATGCCCAGTAACCACATACCACAATGCCAGGCATAGTGACTCATGCCTGTAAGCCCAGCACTCAGGTGGCAGAGGCAGGAGGATTGCTGTGAATTCAAGGTTGTTCTGGGCTACAGACTGAGTTCAGGGCCAGCCTGAACTACAAAGCAAGACCCTGTCTCAAAAACAAAAAACAGCAACAAAAAAACCCTAATATTTTTAAATTTACATAGGAAAAAAAAAAAAGCTTGAATAACTGAAGTGAAAAAGAATTCCTATACATCAGTAGCACTGAAATTGTTTAAGACTTCATGAAAGGCAAGTTTGATGATAACTTTTAGATTTTAAATGTGAGTGATTTTTTTTTTTTTTTTTTTTTTTTTTTGAGACAAGGTCTCACTTTGTGGTTCAGGCTCTCCCTGAGCTCAGCCTCAAACTCATATCACAGCAATCCTCCTGCCTCTGCCTCCCAAGTGCTGGGATTACAGGCATGAGCCACCATGCCCGGCACTGTGGTATGTGGTACTGGTTGCTGCTGGGCATGAGTTTCCATGCTCCGTATTGTATGTGGTTAACTGAGGATCGAACCGGGGTCCTTGCATTTGCAAGACAGGCGCCAGAACCACCTCCGGCCCTAAATGTGAGTGTTTTTTGGACCAGCAATACCACTTCTGTGATTATTCTTGTAGGTATGAGCATTTGAGTCCCAGCACAAATGTACAAAGATGTTTTTTATAGCATCATTGATAGTACAAAAAAAAGAAAATATTAGGCGGGAGGTTTAGCTCAGTGATTCTGGCACCTGCCTTGCAAGAATAGGGGCCCGGGTTCAATCCCAGGAAAGCACATACAACAATGCAGGACGTGAAGACTCCCACCCATCAGCAATCAGTACCACATACCACAGTGGTGGCTCACACCTGTAATCCCAGTACTCAGGAGACAGAGGCAAAAGGATTGCTATGAGTTCCAGGCTCACCTGGGCTACACAGTGAGCTCAGGGTCAGCCTGAAGTACAAAAGTGAGATTCTGTCTCAAAAAAAAAAAAAAAAAAAATTGAATGCTTATCAAGAAATAAATGATTAAAATAAATTATGATATACAATGGAAAAAGCCATGCAAAAAATTTTTTTTCTGTAAGAATGACAAGAACTTTTCACAGATACTAACACAAATATGTCTAAAACATACTGTTAAATTTAATGAATAAGTCATATAGTAAAATATGTATAGTATATGTAAAGAAGGAAATTTCTTTCATTTGACTGTATACACAAAGCATAAGAAACGAGTCTGGAAGGGCAGCACCAGTCATGATTATCTCGGAGAACTGTGGAATAAAGGGCAAAGAGCACAGATAGCCAAGGCTGCCACAACCAGAAGCAGACTGGCTGGATTAAACAGAAATTTGTCTTAATCTGGCGGCTGTAGGTCCAAGACCAAGGTGTCTGTGGCTTGGTGCCTCATGAGGTCTCACTCCAGCTTGCAGGTGGACACTTTCTCACTGTGTCCTCACATGTACTTCCCTACGGGAGAGGTCTTGTCTGGTGTCCCTTTGTGTACCCAAGTTTTCTCTCCTTACTGGCTCACCAGTCAGTGAGGTCCACTCAGTGTCCCAACTTAATCAGTTTTTGAGTTCTAGGAATGACAGCTTTAGCATAGTAGTTTTAGGGGGATAGAGCCTGGCCTGTACCAGAGTAACCTTCATATTCTGTTCTCATAATTGCCTCAATGTTTTATGATGAGCATATATTTCTACTGTAGTTTAAAAAAAAAAGAATTTGACTAGAAGACAAATTTTAGCAGCAAAATATTAAAATATTAATATTCCTAACAATTATAGATGATTCTTATTTCTCCCCATGTTTTTCCAGTGTTATTTTTACTCAACAAACAAATATTACTTTTTAATAAGGAAAAATGAACATTATTTTTAATAATTTTTCTTCGACAGCCAAAAGCTTTTTATCCCAAAGCCTGGAAATTAAACATATTCAGGGAACTTTTGAAACTGGCTAATAATCTTTAATAATCTCTAGTGACACTTCATTCATTTATTTTGTTTTGTTTTTCTGAGACAGGGTCTCTCTCTGTAGTTTAGGATGGCCTTCAACTCACCACTTAGCCTAGGTTAGCCTCAAACTCATGGTGGAAATCTGCTGCCTCAGCCTCTCAAGTACTGAGCGTACAAGACTGCACCAACATGCCAGACCAACGACATTTCATTTACAGCTTAACTATTTCAAATATGCCACCACTCAGATGCATCATGTGATTATTAGCATATGACAAGTAACATATCTTATTTCAGTTTTCTAGGTTACAGCAGTAAAGAGAATAGTCTTGTTAGTAGCCTTTCCAAACAATTATTTATTTAAATTAGATATTTTTTCAAATAAGCATTACACTATGCCTGTATTGTTAACTAATGCTGCGCAGTGCATGCTTTTTCATCACTCATTCAGTGTCATTAAGTGATAAGTCTTAATCCCAACACTGGTAATAAGACCGCAGGTATTAATGGATGACTTTTTTCTAAGTGATACACAGTTTAGTCATTAGTCTCATCATATTATGAAGTCACTGTAGACAATAGCAAAGAAAGAGCTCCTAACTTGAATACTTACCTACTTTGCTGCAGAGATGGAACTCAGCTGGAAACACACACAGATTCAATGACTGCTGAGTCCTGAACTCTCCTTCTTGGAGGCCAATGCGAACAACCTGGAGGTCAGATTCTCATCTCGGTGTGGGCCAACAGTACGAGCTGCTCATTCTAATAAGGAAACTGCTGCACACTCCGCACAAGTTATTGAAAGGATGAGGAGAGAGCATCTCCCAACTGGGTCTTTCTTTTCTCTCTTTTTTCTTTGGAAATGGCCCTCAGTGCTGATATGACTGGATAACTCAGAGGTGGTGAGCAATCCAAAGTAACAAATCCTGGAAATTTGGAAATATTTCTTCTCACTGCCAAAAAGCTATTAACCCAATACTTTTCTTTCCTTTGAGAAACCACTCATAAGTCCAGGCTCCTAGTGAGTCACTTAAAATGTAAAAGATTTGGAAATTCCGCCTCTTTACCATACCAAATCTTGTCAGTGATAGTAGTTTGCATGTAGCACCACTTTTAGAAATGGGCAGGGTCCTTTTCTTTACATATTTAGTTGTAAGAAGCCAAAACAAACACTTTGAGACGTACTTTGTATATTAGCTTCCAATTACATCCTGAATCTGATGTTCCAAAACTCTTGGCAACAGCAATACTGTTAAATATTTCCTTCCCATAAATTATGTTTTCTTTATAAAAAAAAGCATCAAATGTTTTTCATACCTAGGGTCATTTTTAAATTAGAGTTGTTAGGCAATCAGTATAATTTAAAATTTATCATGAAAAGGAAACAAAAATTAATAGGCTAATAAATACTGCAGTGAGTAAAATTACTGGACTGTGCATTTAGAAAACTCATGTTTAATAGTCAAAATCTCTCCTTATACTACTTAATCTAAAAGTCCTTTAGCTCTGTACCTATACCACATTCTCATTTTGACATAATTTATCCTGCTTGTCCAATTACTACAATACTGAACAAAATTTTTCCAAATTGTGGATCTTTATCTACCACATATAAGGTATAACTTGAATGTTAATTCTTTAAGGATTCCTTAAAATAAATTTGAAATTTTAATTTCATCTCAACCTGTTTACCAAAAAGTATAGGACATTACTACCACATAAATGAAAATAAAGAATGGAATAAAAACAAGTGGTATCTATATTGTCAGCACATTATTGGATAAGGTATTTTAACAGTTTCATAATTTTAGTTAGCACCAGAAAAAATCTGGCTCCAAGGTTTGGCACTTTTACGGTTTTAAGTCATAAATGTATTTCATTTACTCAATCATTGTTACTTAATATTGTTACTCAGTAATTCATCTCTAAGGAAACAGGAGTGTTCATAAATACAAAACTATTACACCTTGCAGGTGGTATCCAACATAGTCATAAGAAGAAAATCTTTACAAGATTAGGTTTTTAAAAACGCAGAACGTCACAGTAACTACCAGTTGTTTCAAAGGCTAAAATCAGAAAATAGATGTACTGTGGATTAACATTACTTTGCTTTTAAAACGCCAGAAATTATCCTATTCTAAGAAATAAGCAATAATGATAAAATATATGATTAATATACCATATCTTTTTTAAGCCCAAAAAAACTTTTCACCTCAGAGAGAACAATTCTGACTTACCTTCGCGTCCTTAACATCATTTCTCCAGAAAAGGATCCTATTTTAAGCCACTATTTAAACAGAATTCATAATGTAAAGTCATTTTCTCCATAGAGTGTTTTCATTTTGGAACACAGCTAAGAAATGCCAAATGACTAAGTTGCTCATAAAGAATTTGTACTACAAGCTGAATATCCCCTTACTGAAATGCCTGGAACCAGAAATGTTTTAGATGTTTCCAGGCTTTACATTATTAGCATATACATAATTAGACATCTCTGTCAATGGACCCAACTCTAAACACAAAATTCATTTGTTTCATATAGCTTGGAAGCAATGTTATACATTTATAATGACCCACCAGAGGTCTGCTGTGGAATTCTTCACCTGTGGCATCATAACTGTGCATAAAAAGTTTCAGATTTGGGATAATTTTTGATGATGTTGAAGTGGCACAAGCAGTGCTCATCTATAATAACTGCCAATAGTCACGACAAATTCTACGTCCAGACCTAAAAGTTACATTATTAAGGTCAGATTCTAGAATGATTCTTCTCTATGGACAGTGAAGAAACCTTCCAAGGGCCTTCCAAAGCTGCATAAGTATTCGAATGTTTTTTCTCTGCTTGCATCTTTTTTCAGTTGTGTAGCTTCTGTAATATTTCTTGATGATTTTGTTACTTTTTTTGCTTCTTCTCTTGCATTTCAATCACCTCAGCCAATTTCCAGGACAAGACAGCACTTGCTAGAACAGTGGAGGTCAAATAACTGTTGTAAGGAAATCTTCAGGGACCTTCACAGCAATATTCCACAACATACTCAGCCCAAGAGCTGCTGTGTCCAACACCTCTGTAGCCATCTGAGGAAAATTTGTGCATGAGCAGTGATCTCTAATTCTGCCCTGGGACTGCCAGTGAACTGAGAAATTTCAGAAGGCCCTTGGCTCTTGCTTTGTTAGTGCTAACATATACTCTGAGATCCCCTATGGAGACTGGAGCAGCAGCGGCAGCAGATGGCCAGTCACTCGGTCCTTTGTCATCCCTCCTTCCTAAGCACCGCCATTCCCACCCGCATCCCCCTCCTCCCCCAGTCACCAGTAGCTCATCTTCTATCCTTCCCTTCGGAGCCTTGATCACACCCATTTCCTTGGGCCCATCAGGCTCAGGCCTCCTCCTCCTCCACAGGCCAGCAGGACGCCCAGAGCAAGGGCTCCTGGAAGGTGGAACCCCTCTCCCAGCACTGTGTCTATGCCAAACACTGCAACCGTCATCCCCCTTCCCATAAATTTTAAACTAAAAGTGGCTTAACTTTGCAACTACCTAAACATCTCTTTCTATATAGGTAACTCCGTGCAAGGTGAAGGTTTATCATATTTGTTTGCTCTGTGGGACTAGGCCACTGAGAAGTGACTGAGAGCTACTGCTCATTTCTGGAGTCCATTCTTTCACCTCTCAGCTGTGGCTTATACACTCTTTGTCCCCAGAGAAGAAGAGTCCGGGTTCCTTGCAGGACCTCTGGATTGTCTGAGGTGGCTCCAGGTAGGCAAATGGACACCAAGAATTTAAATAAGAGGGGCCAAGAGAAGACTGATCAAAAACGTGAGGAGGCTGCCAGGCAGTCACAGGAACTGATGGGCTCCTCCCGGTGGTACTTTGCAGCTGCTAACAGTTTACCAAGCATTTTTATATACAGTAATTTGTCTGGTTTTCCCAACAGTCCCCTAGTGAAGAAGATGATGAGACAGAAGCAACTACTACTTTGTATACGTCCACCTTCCAGATTTTGGGATCATACTACTGAGTTTCAAATCTCAATCGCTCCTTCTCCGTGACCTTAAGTAAGGTAATTAACTTCACCATGCCTCGTGTTATTATTCATGAAACATCAGTAATAATATCAGCCTCATAAGATTGGTATGAGGACAAAAGGAGATAACTTCAGTCTTCAATATGTGGCCTGACACATCGTCATCCCTCAATAGATGTTACTACTGTTTGTAATTAGTGCTTGCTTGTGTCTTCTACCTCTGGTACCACCCCATGGACGTTCTTTTTCTCCCTAAGTTTACATATTCACTGATGCATATTTGCTCTAAATGTCTTATGCTTCACATTTCAACCCTTTATCTACTTGAAAATTATTTGGATAGATGGAATGAGAAAGGATCTAATGCTTTTCTGTTGTTCCAAAGGGTTAAACAGGGCTCTATACTTTAAGCAACAATTATGTACCATAAGAGGAGGGACAGAGAAATTTTTTAATAATTAGATTAGTTCAATTTTAACTTTAAAAATTCTATATGGGGTGATTTTTCTAAAAAAGCTAAGGAATTACTGGATTTTCTTAGTTCATCCTAACTTTTTGTTTTTTGAGATAGGGCCTCACTATGGAGTTCAAGTTGACTTTGAACTATGTAGCCAGGACTGGCCTCAAACTCATGGTGATCCTTCTGCCTCAGCCTCCAGAATGGTGGAACTACCAGCATGTACCACTACACCTGGTTTAGTTTATTTTAATTCTCTTCATTAGAAATACTACAAATTTTACTTTGTCTTTTCAAACTAGGAGAGAAAATATTTCAAAATGGTTCATTTTTAGAAATGAGAAAATAATGATATCCTGGTTATACCAACTGTCTGTTGCTGTCAAGAAAGAGCTGTAAATAATCCATACTTCCACAATTTAACAAAGCTACACAACAGAGAGGGGAGGCAGCATTCCACACATGCAAAATATTTGTCTTTTGTTTGCTCACACTTACATTATTTTTATATTTAATATAGTTTTATGACATAGATGATAGAAAATAAAAGTACATGTAAACAAGAAAAAGAGGCAAAAGAAAACTAGGAGAAATAAAAATTAAACTAATCTAAAAATATTCACCATATGTTCTGTCCATTTTCTGTGACAGCACCAGAGATTAATCTCTGATCTTTGAAGTGTCAATGCAAAATCAAACAATCCCTGTTAGAAACTGCCAAGTATATATAAGAAACAGGTAAGGCAATTTCTCAGAAGCTATTGTTGTAGTCTCTATAATACATAGTGGTAGACAGACTGGCTAGCTTCACAGAATCTATTCTCCCCTTCATCTTTCCTAACAAAAATCTCGGTTTTGTTCAGGAGTCGACCCCTTCTTCCTGTAACACTTTCAAATGAAGAAAGTTAATGCCAGATATAGATTGATAGTACAGGCTAACTCATGATTAGGTATGAATATATGACTTACTCCCAGTGAACAAGACACAGGGAGATGGTGCTGAAGACCACTAGCAGAGTTCTTTCTTGACTACGAGAACACCATCTTTCCTTGATATACACTGGCACCTCGCTTCACAAACTTATTTTGCTCCACAGTTTTAGAAAGGATGGCCATGTTTGTGTTCGTGCAGGAAAGATGGCGCTGGTTGTGTTTGCCTCTTGATGTAGTTTGCAAACAAAACCAGAATTTTGTGAAACACACTTCTCTGAGAACCAAACTGTTCACAAAGAAAATTGTTCTCTAGGTGAAAAACTAAAGAATCAGCATACAGATGGTAGAGATAGCCACTGGAGTTAATGAAGTCACTGAAGAATAAATGAGAAGAAACAAAAGCATCCTAGTTTCCTAGGGCTTCCATAATAAAGGATTAGCGACTGGATCACATCAACAGCACAAATTTTTCTTCTCACTGTTATGAAGACCCGAAGTCTGAGATCAAGAACATATTTGTTTTTTCTGAGGACTTCTTTCTTGGCTTGTTAGTGGCCATTTTCTGTGTCCTCATATGGTCCTCCCTCAGTACCAACAGTGTCCAAATTTCTTCATCTTATAAGGTTACCAGTCATTTTAAACTAGGGCCCACCCTAATGACTTCATTTTTACTTAATTGACTCAAACGACTACAGTTCCAAATACAGTAAGATTCTGAAGTTCTGGAGTTTAAGAAAGATTCTAGTATGTGAATTGAGGAGAAATACAATTTAGCTTACAACAGACAACATAGAGTGCCTAAAGGGGGCTGGAGATTTAGCTCAGTGGTTCTGACACCTGCTTGGGGAATGAAAGGTCCCCAGTTCAATCCCAGGTAACCTCATACAACAATGCCAGGCGTGATGACTCACACCCACCAGCAATCAGTACCATATGCCACAGTGCCGGGCATGGTGGCTCTCGCCTGTAATCCCAGCACTTGGGAGGCAGAGGCAGGAGGATTGCTGAGCTCAAGGCTGAGTTCAGGACCAGCTTGAACTACAAAGCGAAACCCTATCTCAAAAAAAAAGTGTCCAAAGGAACTCAAGAAAGTGAAAGACAGGCTATATTTTTAAAGTCTTTTAAAAATGTGTTATAAAGGTAGAAAGATAATCATAAGAATATTCTTAGTGACAAAGGAATAAAGTTTCCCAGAAGGCAGAGTTAGCAGGGTCAAATACTTCTGTGAGGTTATACACGATAAGGACTCAAATATATCCAATAGGTTTAGGGAAAAGGAAGTTTGACTGGGATAAGGCATTCAACTGGGAGAAGAGTACAGGAAACACATTGGGAACTTACTGTGGATTATACTGGAGGTTACTCATGCAAACCTCGCTCCAAGCCTGTTGCTTCCTTTTCTTGTGTTTTATCCATTAGTTCATTGAATGTAACAGTTGTTCAGTGCCTACTCTGTATCAGAGCTTGTTTTAAGAGCTTAGGATGCATCTATGATCAAACCAAACATTACTGCTGTCATGAACTTTAAATGCTTGTGGAAAGCAAAAGGCTGAAAGTATTAAAGATAATATACAAATATACTTTGATTATATATAAACAAAGCTATAAATTATATATGAGAAGGGTCAAGTACTATGAAAAGAAGGAAAAAAAAGGATAAGGCAAATGAGTATCTTAAAAAATGGGAAGAGGATGAAGTGACAGTATTAAATATCACATTGGGGGAAATATACAAGGTTTCTACACTTATAATTACCAAACTATATATGTCAAAAACAAAGAAAGATGTAGCATGTTTGTGGAACACTCACCATTGTTAAAGAATTAATCCTCTTCAAATTGCTTAATTGACTCAAAAGCATCACAATCAGAATCCTACCAGGTTTATTTATGCAGAAACTGACAAACTTAAAAATGTATATGCAAATGAAAATTATTAGAAAAGCTAAGAAAATCTTGAAAAGTTAAATAACTTCAACTACAGAATTTCAAGACTTACTGAGGAGGTTTCAGTTTAGAAAAAACAACTCACATTTGATATCTTTTATCTTAAAAGAAAAACACAGTAACAGACCTTTCAATGACACCGCTTTTTACTGAAAAGTAAGTTTGCACTTAGTATGCTTCTGAGCTGTTTTCCAATGTTCTCCTGCTAAGGTGACTTGGCTCTGATATGACAACATGGAGGGCTCTGCACACCTGCTGTGGCAACTATGCTGTAAGTTCACTGCCCCTGAGCTAAATTAAACCAGAGCAGTGGCACCTGCCTATAATCCCACCTACACAGAAGACAGGCAGGAGGATAAGAAGTTTAAGCCCAGGCTGGGCACCTTAGCACCTTAGTGAGACTGTCTCAAAATTTTAAAAAATAAAAATAAAGGACTGGAAATGTAGCTTACTGAAAAATCTCTGGGTTAAATCTCCAGTCCTGGAGAGGAAAAAAGCAGAAATTACATGAAAACCTTCCCAAAATAAAAATGATTAATCATAGCTTAATGTTAGCACCTGGCAATGCTGTCTATAGCAGAGATTACAGCTAACACAGTAAGACAGGTCTTGGGTCAGGGATTTAGCTCACTGGTTCCGGTGTCTGCCTGGCATATGCAACGTCCCAAGTTCCATCCCTGGTAACCACATACCACAATGCTAGGCATAGTGACTCATGTCTGTAAAAACAGCACTGATAACCACATACCACAATGCTGGGCGTAGTGGCTCACATTCGTAATCCCAGCACAGGGGAGGAAGAGGCAGGATTGCTATGAGTTTGAGACTGGCCTGGAATATATAGTGAATATGGGGCCAGTCTGAACTATGAAGCAAGACCTTGTCTCAAAAAAAAGAAAAAAAGACAGGCCTTGATATCGGAAATAGAGTGCTCCAAGGGAGACTGATTTTCAGTTCCACTTGCCTTAATCCAATATTTCTCAAAATGGATTACTTCATGAAAAGGAAGCAATGTTACATGAAAATAAATGAATTAAAAAAAAAGAATTAGGGCCAAGGATTTAGCTCAGTAGTTCTAGAGCCTGCCTTGCAAGAGCAAGGTCCTGAGTCGATCCGCAGTAACTACATACAATGCCAGGCATGGTGATTCATGCCCATCAGCAATCAGCACTACACACCACAATGCTAGGTGTGGTGGCTCACCTCTATAAGCCCAGCACAGGGGAGGCAGAGGCAGGAGGATTGCTCTGAGTTCGAGTCTTGCCTGGATGACATAGTGAGCTCAAGGCCATCCTGAACTACAAAGCGAGACTCTATCTCAAAAAAAAAAAAAAAAAAGGTAAGAATTAGAAAAGAAAGGAAGGTGAGAGGGAAAAGGGAAAGAGGGAAGAAAGGGAAATGATTCTTGGCATATAAGTCTGGGGGATCAGCAAGTTCAATAAACGTGGTTTTACTGGTCCAGGGCTGCACACTAACTTGTTAGTGTCTGCAAGTTACTGCAAATCTCCAAGATGGCAAAAAGAGATGTTTGGATTTGAAGCCCTTTTAAAAAATAACTGCTGTCCAATAAAGTAACACTTTCAGAAATGCTATCTCAAGCCAGTAAAAAGATGCTGCAAACATAAACTTATTTTTTTTCTGAGCAAGAACAGCTAGTCTTTAAACTTACTACAGAAACTCATATTTTAAGTGGCATGAAGCATTCACTTTTTATCAAAAGAATATAATGAAAAGCCAAGAAGTCTGCTCTTTTCTCACTATGCTGCTGTGAACTTGGGCAAGTATCACTGTAAACTTTTCTAACCCAATTTCTTTGCCGCAGCTGTTAGAAAAAAATCCCCCGGTCAGAGTTCCTTCGTAGTAGTGGCCAAATGTGAACACATCTGACCAACACAGAATTACAGAGATACAGACATCAGAATGGAAATCCCCAGACTGTCCAGTCAGAAATTCCCTGCAGTTATCCTGCTGACCACACTCTGATCCCGGACTTGGGCCATGTGTCCCTGAAGTCAGAGTGAGAGGGAAGGCACACACGTGATGGCACCGTGTCAGTGAGGAAGGGTCCGCTCTGAGGCCTTCCCACTCACAGCTGGGCTTACCCTGACGTCCACTTAGGAATCAGGCCTATGGAAACTACGGGGCGTAATTCAGCCGACCAATCCTAGGGGGTGAGTGGGGGGCTGAAAAGTCAGGGAGAATACTGGCCCAAATCATCTTTTTTTTCATTTTGTTATAGTAAATTCTCCTAATTACAGAGTCACTTAAGTTAAATGGACTCAGAAAAATGGAAATAGCTCCAAGAGGTTTAATGGCTACTAAATATCCATCTAGAGTGAGAGAGAATTCACTCAACCAGACCAGCAGTTGATATTACTCAGAGAACTAGGGGCGAGAGCTATGACTGGCAGAATGCGGAAGACAGTGGAACCTGGGTGGGGACGGGGCAGCCCCAGTAATTAGGGTTCAGGGCCTGGCGAGGGCAGAGGCAGAGAAGGCACACAGAGTACTAGACCAGTGCAAACACGGAAGGATAAAACAATGCCTGTCATCCCAGCACTCGGGAGGCTGAGGCAGGAGGATTCCCATGGTTCGAGGCCAGACTGAGCTACACAGTGAGTCAAGCCCAGACTGAATTACATATTGAGACCCTATCTTAAAAAAGTTTTTTAAAAAGACTCCTAAGGCCTATCCTTTTCCCTTTTTTTCTTCCTCCTTCCTTACTTTATAATTTATTGGAGGATATCAGCAAAGTCAGGACCAGGGTTCCACATTATCATATTTATATCAAACTTTGTTTTTATGTTAGCCCAACAAGCTAAAAACCATCTATCATAATGGCCAAATGTATTTCAAATTCCATGAGAAATTTGGGGCCATACAGTCGTACCTTGGTTCACAAATCTAATTCTTTCCATGATTCCAGTCACAAACCAAATTGGGTGAGAACCAAACCAAACGTAATGGTTAGGTTCAATGCTGATCTAATGGGGAAATCTGACTAAAAATCAGTGCTTCTGTATCCTCTGTTAGGTTACAGGGAGACCAGGGGCCCTTCATCATCTCTGCCTCACCCTCGAGACACCTATAACTATTCAAGAAAGCATAATCAAGAGGCCTGAGAGCTATTTCTAAATTTCTAAGCATCCTGCATTGCTCTGGTGAGCCCTGTGTTAAGATGCAGCTCGATTCCCTTGCATAGTGTCTAGAAAACAGTAAAGACCAGGTGAAAGAACAGACACGATTTATTTATGGAACAAATGTGTGCAAGTTTTCCATCACAGTTATTTTTCTCCTCTTAGCATTGATCCTTCCAGTCCTAAGGAGTCTGCCTGCTCTCAATAGGTTATTCTTTAGCCCTATTCTTTATCTTCTTCTAAGTCCTAATCTGCCAATGCATCACTGATACTTTGATTCAACCTAGCAAATATATCCTGAGCACCAACTGTACATAAAAATTCTTCAGTACTCGGTGGTTCCCAGAGATGACTGAAACGATATGAACTCTTCCTTTACAGAGTCTCTCTGCTGGCCCTTCTGGCACCACTGAAATTTTCTTTAATCCGTTTATTACTCTCCCTGACTCTGTCTAGCTATGTCCCACCTCAAGTCTCACTTCCTCTGAAACAACCTCCCAGTGACAGGAAATTTTTAGCTTAAAGCCTACCTCTCACAATGAATTCCTAGCATAGTGCCCCTCTGCTCTGACTCTGAGCAAGGGTGTGTAATTTGTTTCGGCCAGTGGGGCACTAGAAAGAACTACAGTGCAACAAGAGGCTTGATAAGCACTTGTGCACTGTGCTTTCTTGCATATTGCCATTGTTGTGAAAGGAAGCTTGGTCTAGACTCCTAGAGGATGAGACATCATGGACAAAGAAGCCCCACTGTCTGAGATGAGCCTAGCAAGCAGTGGGCCTGTCTATAAATACAGCTACTTTACATAATCCATGTGAAGCCAACACAGGATAGCCCAGCCGAGGCTACAGAATCACAAGATGTAATTTTTGTTGTGGTCAAAGTGATTTTTTTTGAGATAGGGTCGTGCTTTGTAGTTCAGGCTGGCCCTGAGCTCAGCCTCAAACTCACATCACAGCAATCTTCCTGCCTCTGCCTCCCGAGTGCTGGGATGACAGGCGTGAGCCACCACACCCGGCACTGTGGTATGTGGTACTGATTGCTGCTGGGCGTGAGTCTCCACGCCCAGTATTGTATGTGGTTAACCGGGGATTGAACCCGGGGTCCCTGTGCTTGCAAGACAGGTGCCAGAACCACTGAGCTAAATCTCCGGCCCCAAAGTGATTATCTTTTTATGCAGCAATTGATCATGAAGTATGTGCCTTATATTTAAGGCTCTCCTTAGATCTTTTCTGTATGTAAAAAAACCATAGGCTCTCAAGTCCATTTTCTGGCATCAAAAACTGATTGACCGACCTTGTGGCTGTGAACAAAATATTAATTGTCCGCGCATGTGTAGGTTCTTTGCATTAGAGCAGTGCCTCTCAAAACATGGTCGAGCTGGTCAAGAATTACCTGAGGCAGGGCCGGGGAGTTAGCTCAGTGGTTCCGGC
>PVIR01010786.1:27337-49121 GCA_004026965.1 Petromus typicus | reverse complement strand
TTATAAGTGAAATAAATAGGTCACAGATGTGTAAATATCGTATCTTTTCTCTGGTATGAGAAAACAAAGCTATAAATGAGTTCTAGAATGTATGTTATATATTGTGAAATAGAAAACACTCAAAGAGTAATGGAGTGAAGGGGGGAAAATAATGAGATTATAACAAAAAGGATGGAAACAAAGTTTATGTATATGGGGGGAGGGGTGGGAGGGCGGGCAGGGTTATGGGAAAAAATGAGAATTAAGTTGTGTCATATACTGGTACAAATTCTCATTGTTGAATGCAATCATGATGTATATATGTAATGTACCAATAAAGATTTCAATTAAAAAATATTCAAAGGGAAAAGAGTAGAGGAAAGTAATGAGGGGAAAGAAAAAAATATGATCTTAAAGAAAAGCACATGTATGTAGGAGGTGGGAGGGTTGTACAGTGGGTGGGGAAATGGGTAAAAATGAGAATTAACTCATGTCATATACTGGTATAAATCTGCAATGTTGAGTGTGATCGTGATGTGTATATAACAAGTACCAATAAAGAATTCAATTAAAACTAAAAAAGAGAGGTTAGGTAACTTGCATGCCATTTCTGAACTAATAAACTGTGGAGTAAAAATTTATAGTAAATTCATGCACGATGTTTTGTCATTAAAATAATTTACAAATATCAATGTAAGATGACTGAATTTAAACACGTGTGCATATATTTATATTTTACATTACACACCAAGTCAGGCAAAAATTTGGTTCAGTTTATATGATATGACCATAGAGTCACAGACTCGCCGCTCTGGAAGGGTGCTGAGAAACGTCTGGCTCAGAAGTGCACTTTGCACTGTTCCCCACAGGTCACACCCAGAACCTGATCAATGGCTCTCAAAAGCTCATTCACAACTACTATACCCCATTCCAATGGATATGTGCACAGAACAGATCCAAAATCTTCTGTCTGCACAGTACAGACACAGGTCAATTTGCCTTGACAGAAGAAGGAGGGGTTAATTTGATCCTCAGAATTAGTTAACTGCTCAGAAGTCATTTCTTCCATGCTTTTCTCCTCTTTTGCTTCATAGGAAACACATATGTAAATCCAACGAGGTAAAGCTGATGCACTAATTTTAGCTTCTCCTGTCACCACCAAAAACAGCTCTAACATTCATAACCAACATCTGAGTCTGAACTAGTTTTTATGCTTGTCTCCAAAAGCTAACATTTGTTTATGTCAGTGCTACTTTTGGAAAATTCTTCCAGTTAGACTCAAAGTTCACCAGAGAAAAAGGAGGCAAAAAATGAGAGCCTTACTTTATTTATGGAAAAACCAACCCTGGTTCTTCAGGGGATGTGAGGCTATGCCCAAGGTTTTTAACTTGCATTTGTGCTTTCTGTGAAGCACATTGCCACCCTGTGCGGAAATAGCTTTTGTGAGATTCAAGAGTGTCATAAGACCGAGCGCCGCTTTGTTGGGAACGACGAGTCAGCCATAGCAGGAGCACACATCCAGGATGAGGGGCCTGGTTCATGTGTCCATCAATCTAATGTATCCATGGAACTAGTTACGAAGGAACAGGTCTCACTTCAGGTAACTTCTAATCTATCATGATTTCCCATGATACTTTGGGAAAAGCCGGAAGGCTGGAAAGTTACATGAGGAGATACATATGAATATTCAAGGAAGAATAAAGCATAAAAGTAAGAGGTCAGTCATTCAAAGTAGTAGTTGTTATTCAGATGTGGTTTTTCCTCCAAGGTTTCATGTGCCAGAGGACGGGTCCCAAAGGTGTTGATGTACGAACTGGTGGAAAGTTCATACAAGGTTACTAGAGGGCTGCCCTCAGAAGAGATTAGCATAGTTCTCATGGGATTATAGTCATTTCTCAAGAGAAAGTTGCTGTATAAGAATGAGATGGCCTCACCTCGTCTCTCTGGCTGCCTATGTCCTCAGGGACCTCTTCCTGTTTAGAATGATTCCTCTATAAGGACATCTAACACGATGTCGTAAAGCCTGGGGTGACGTCCAAAGGTCACGTCAACAGGACCACATAATCCTGAACTTCCAACCTCCAAAATAAGAGCTCCATGATCCTCTTTTCTTTATACAATATGCAGCCTCAGGTATTTTATTATATAACAGCAAAAAAAAATAATCAATGAATTTCTATAATCAGAAGTTTAAGGTTGCTACGGACAGAGAAGACAGCCTGGTTTTAGTAATATCAGACCAAGAAAATTCTCTCAGATCAAGCACAAAGTCTGGATTTATGTTCAAGGCCACAGGAAACCACTGGCAAAACAGTACAGTATAATAGTTAAGAGTATTAATTTTGAAGTCAATGCCTGCATTTGAAAACTGACTGTCTTTATCCTTCTCCTGACCCTCAGGAGATCTCCAGTATTTGACCACCTTCCCTCACATACATCACATATATTCCTTTTATGTGGACGGAACTAGTAAGAAGGAAAAGAATCGGTTCTTCCTCATGCAGTAACTACTGGATCCTGCGGAGGCGCCGCTCCCTCCAGCGGGGAAGGAACACGCCATCCGAAGGCTTCCAGCTAGAAACGGCCAGGCAGCCCTCTGGCCCCTGTCAGAAAGGAGGGCTGCCTCCGCGGCCCGTCCAGGGTGGGCCATGCCCTGGCCTCCGAATCCGTCCCCTCAGAGCTCCGGTCCTCTCCAGCGCCGCTCCTGTTCTTTCTCCTATTCCCTGTTTTGGGCAGAGAGCACATAACTCAGAAGGGCCAGCTGCTGATGTCATCGCCCAGCTATCCGATCCTGCTGCAGGATCCCTGGCAAACAGGGTTTCGCGCACATGCTGACCTCTCTGTTTCTTTCTCTTGCTCCTTCGCTCCCTTTCTTTGGCTCAGTAATCTGCCTCCGCTGGTAAAGCAGGGATGAGCTTTCTGAATTGTGTTTATTTGTTGGCGCTCTGGTGTGAAAGCACTCCCCGTCAACTGCATATTAATCTTGTCAGCAGTCTGTATCTATTTTCCCCTGCCTCCTTCCACCGCTCTAATTTATGACTTTCCTTTCCCTTGCTTCCTATTGTCACAGTGTCTGGGAGAGCTCTGCTCCGGGCCCTCAGGCCTCCACCAGGCACAGAACCTACCTTTATAGGATAAACTACACAGCCATACAAAACCCGGCGCTTTGTGCACCAAGACTAAATTTAGACCCGGCCATCCCTAGTTGTTTCTGTGCCATCCAGCCAACCGATTCTGACATACGTATTTACTTCTGTAAGCGGCACTTAGCACTATTAGCAAATAAAAGAATAAGGCAACGTGGCATTATCTTTTAGTGGAGAAGGTGGATAGAATGACTAGGAAATAGCGCAGTCAGAATGTGTATCTTAGTTGCTAGACCACAGGTATCAACAGCACAAGTCTTCGGTTCGGGGAAGAAGATGAATCTAAATCCCTGTTCAAACAGTCTCTACATGGTGACTGTTTATACACCGGTTGTTTAATTACCTGTCTGCAAACCTCAGTTGTCCTGTATCTAAGATCAGTAAAATAACTGATTACATACAGTGACAGCTGTTCCATAGAGTAGTTATGAGAATTGCTCAGCAAAGCTTGTCTCAGCTCTTGTTATGGCAAATACTGGGCACTCAGTGTAGGGAACACTCAGTTTATGTGTTATGATAATTAAAAGGGGTCGGGTGAGGAAGAGGAAAGGGAAAGCCTACAGGTTCGTGAAAGGGTGAACTGGTAGACTCAGGAAAGAGTTCTTTACAGTGCTGTTGTGGAGCCCTGCCAATTAACCTTGAGCCTTATGTTAATACGGAATCTCTTATAAAATTAGACTTGACAACAAGCCATGTGTCTAAAATCTTGGAAACCTTCATTTTGGAGAGCCTCCTATGTAGGCACCTTTGGAATTAGACTAAAGCTCAAATATCTGGTGTCTCTAAATCTTGGGGGACTGTCTTTAAAGACTCTGTCTCCTGAATTAGAATTTCTTTATGATGGTAAGTTGCTAAAAGAAGCTAAATCTAAGTCTGCCCAATGCGGGGGTTTACATGTCATCAAAGTCAACACCTCTCTGTTTGTTTCATCATCCTCTATGTTATAAATAATAGTTACTGCCCTCAGTTAGACTCAGGCCAGCATGCTGTGGGGGCTTGGGCTGGACTGTAAAAAAAAGAGCAGACAAATAAATTATGAAATTCCACCACGTGGTCTCTCTCAGAGACCCAACCCCTTCCAGAAAACCAATGCTCCATTTCCCTCAAGGGTAATTCCAAACTGAGGTATATTATTCCTCCATGGAATTTCCCCTTATCTCAGAGCTTTTGTGAAATAATTGCTGTTCATAAGAATTTAGATAGTCTTGAAATTCTGATGGTTTTTCATTTAAAAGAAATAAAAGCAATCCCAGTATTCACTCTGCTACATTTCCATGTGAGGCAGACAAAAGAGACGGCCAGCCTTTGCAGTTCGCCTCCCTGCCTGGCCTTCAGAAATGGCTCTCCTTTGGCCACTGCTCGGGAATCCTCCAAGACTGTGTGGATGGATTTTGGTAGGAGAAGTCTTGGCTGACATTTCCAACTTGTCCTCTTCTTCGTTTCCACATCAGATCACTCACCATGGTTAGTCTAACTCAACTGTCTCTTCTGTCTCCTTACTACACTAAACTCAGGATAGCCATGATTACTTAATGATCATAAATTGCTGCTCCCAATCAGAAGGAAGAAGGAGGAGGGGTTTTGCTGGTCACATGATTTATTTCAGATGGAAACAAAGTCATCCACTTCTCCAAGTTCTGTCCCTAAGATGTTCATGCCAGGAGAAAGTGCCCACAAGCCAGGGAGCTCCAGACACAAAGCATCTGCCCTGTGGGCTGTTCAGGAATGAAGTGAGGGACTTTTGGAAGGTCCAGTGTACCTTTAGCATTAATCTGAGATTCTTCCGAACTAGCAGAGGAGCTCTTCTATTATTCTGAAATAGAAATTCATTCTGATTTCTAACCAAAAATTTAGTTTTGGCAATTATATTTAAATCCTTTTTCCATTTTGACTAGGACAAACACACACACATACACACACACACACACACATATATATATACATATATATATATATGGTATGTTGTATATTTTATTGGGAAAAACATATGATTGAAACAAATCAATCCTAGAAAATAAGTATAATTAAGGAACATTCAAATTTAAAAGTAAATCATTATTTTTAAAAGATAGTACAAAAAATTCTGTCTCCGTACATGTGTTCTCTTTGTCACTCCTTCTGCCCAACTCTCTGCTCTCACATACAAACCTACACAATGAGAAATTCTCAAAGGTGTCCCAAGAAGAATGGGACCAGAAATGTAATTCCAAATGCACTATTTTCCTGCCTCTAGGCCAGTTATTTGATCACATTGTATATCAGTTCCGTCACCTATAAAATCAGGGCAATAATGCAAAGAAGATTAAAAATATCTATGAATCACCTTGCACATATTGTGCTCTCAATAAAAGGCAGTGATGATGACAATGACATTTCTGATGTCCCATGGGGAGGAGCGACAGGGACACCCAGCTACTTGGCAAACTGAACTCATCATAGCCTGTGGGGAAATCCTGGACTGGGACATGAGGTCAGTGAAAGCTCTGAATTCCTGAGACAGTAACGTGCAAACACCACGGAGATATCTGACTACAGGACTTAGCTCTGATTTATGGAACTTGCCTATCGTCCAGGACCCAGGGCCTTCTCCAGTCCAGGGCATACCTGGCGGCAGTGCCTGCAGACACTTCTCTGTACAGTGACACTTCAGAAAGCAAATCAGGCCTGGCTGTACCTTGGACGTGGCAATTCAGACATTCCCAGGAGGGTCTAGCTACCACCAAATACTTTGCTTGGCTCCACGTAGTGCAGTTATATATATAAAACTGGAGGTATTTACTATCAGACTTTTGCCAAAGATGCAGTGATACTTTTTCCTTCAAACTCTTTACTCCAAGGATTGTTGGCCCACTGAGAGCTGAGAAATAAAAATAGTCTCTGCCCTCCTTTGCTCAGCAGAGACCCTGGAGGCAAACTGGAACTTTCGTAGTGTGGACAAGACATAGGTTGAGCCAACAGCTCAGCCATAGATGGTCTCAGGAGAATATGTGAGCAGGTAGCAGAGAACAAAGGAAGTTTACCATGTATCTCTGTATCCATGGCCACAAGGAAGAAGTTTAGGGTGCCATAAAGGGTACCCAGTAACTCAGGGCAGCTTGAGACCACCAAGACATGCTTCACAGACTATCTGAGAATTGTCTTGGCTTATTTGGGGGCAGTGACTCAACAGCAGCTTTTGTGCTGAAGGATAAAAGTGAACCATTACTACTGACCATATACCAGTTACTCAATTAATAAGCACTGCCTGGTTAACCAAAAAAATGTTTGTGGTGTTTCTGTTCACTTGATTGTTTTGTCTCGATTCATTTTTGCTCGGTTATTGTAGATGTTATTTCCATGTTGATGAAAACTGTTTCCATTTGCAATCAGGATGGAGATCTTTAGACAGGGAGACTGGGTAGTGGTAAAAGAAAAATCTTTAAGTAGAGTTACCATGTCTGATCTCAATTGCTTCCCTTCTGGAAGCCCTAGAAAAACCACAGCAAATTAGGAGCACGCACACAGGATGATATAAGGCCAGTTTTTGAGATTTTCCCAGTGACTCTAAATTTCTTGATTGAACTCTGAGCTGACATCACAATTAACTTCTGGATGAGTGCTCCGAGGCTAACCTCAAGCTTCTGTCCCCTAGCTCAGGGTTTCCAAGTTAACCACAAGTTCCTGCAAAGAACACATGGGATGTGGATAAATACGAATGTGGGAGCATGAACAGCAGGGGATTTCTCAAGGACAGTAGATGATGGTGCAAATGTTCAGATAATCTGAAATGCCCTAATTTTACTTCCTTCTTGTAAGAAGCTAGGGTTACCTCTTAATACCATCTTACTCTTGTGAGGACAAAGGGTCATTTTGTTAGAATACTTAAATAAATATGTCTGTCAAGTCTGAGTCACTCGGTGTGACTTGCTGCCACTGGGAAAGTGCACGTCAAACACTGTACTAGGTTTTGGAAACAACAGCGTCATTTAAAGATCATTTGTTGCATTCAGCTCAGGTCAAAAGAGGATAAAGATCAGAGTAATCAGATCTGAAGTTTCAGAACATGATGTGATTACGATGGTGTTCACCCTGTCATGCACAGCTTTCCCATCTGGCTCTGGGCATTATGAAATTCCCTTTCTCTGGCATGTGGAACCTTCACCACATGAGAGATTGGTAGGGACATCCCCACAGCATGACCTATTACTCTGTGTTCTCATAAAAGCAGTGTAGGGTTCAGGAGATGCCTTTCTACCAAGTGAAGGAAAGCCTTACCTAACCCTCTCCTCCGGGGGCTACCGGAATCGAATGGGGCAAAGCATGAGATCTGGTAAGTGGTGTAGAAGAGCTTTGTGCCAAATGCCTTTTAAAAAATTAAGGCCTAAATCTCACTTTCTCTCTCTGCCAGAAGAAGTAGAGAGAGACAATTAAAAAAAAAAAAAAAAGTAGGCCTGTTAATCCTACCCAGAACTACCCAAGACTACTTTGGGCTGGGGACACACATGCTCAGCCTTTAGAGATGCATATCAGTGCATTTTGTTAATCCCCATCACTGTGTGTCAGGGATAACTGATCTATGCCTAAAAATAGTGTGAGGACAGCAATCCCAGCCATTTGAGGCTGCACTGAGGGCACAGTGGAAAACTTGACAACAGCACAGTAGAACCTTCCTGGCGCAAGACCACTGGCTCAAGGGCGAGAGTCGGGTTCATCTGCTGGGAAGCATAACTCACAGCTCCCCCACCAGGACAGTTTCAATAGTGATGGTCTTTCACTATGGGGTATTGCCAGAGTGAAGGGCAAAGTGGGAGATGCTGGGGGCAAAATGGTATAAGTCATGGTTTTCATATGGAAAAATCCTACCAGTAAGTGGGAGGCAATAGGGACACGTACAATAAAATGAAGACAGTTCTGCTTCATTTCATTGGCTTCTGTGTGAAATTTGGCTCTAGCAGTCACATTCCAAGGAAAGAAATTTACCTTGTAAGAGTGAATCTCAAGCTACTTCTTGGCTCAAGAATGTTCACTGGGCAGCAGGAAAATGGTGACAGGATCAGAAAGAAGCCTCGATGTCAGAGCTGCTGATTTGTTTAGTTTGGGGCAGATAGTGTCCTAAGGAAAAGTCAATTAACAAATACTTTTAAATTTAGAGTCACTGAAATTCAGGAGCTTACTCCTTAATAATTATCACAGGCCTCATCTGGGCTGGATAATTTGTAGAGCAATTTTTAAAAGCTTGCCTTAAACACTTGTTGTAGTGATTTTTTTTTTTTCTGAGACAGGGTCTTGTTTTGTAGTTCAGGTTGGCTCTCAATTCATTATGTACCCCAGTCAAGCCTTGAATTTGCAGCAATCCTCCTGCCTCTGCTTCCTGAGTGCTGGAATTACGTGAGCCAACATGCCAAGCATTTATTATAGTGATTTTGTCCAAAGTACAATTAATAAAAGAATAGTTAGCAGGACAATTTCTAGGCAGCTTTAAGAAAGTGGTCCTATGAAATGCACCTTATAGTGAGAATTGGTACTCACAACACAAGGTCTCATAATGACATTCTTTGTCTAGCTCTGAGCTGCACACACTGATAAAGACAAAGACACTCATTTCACTTCTCAATATAATTCAATTCTGGGCCCTTGAACAAAATATTTCTTGAATTTTCTCCTCTCTCACCAGGCTCAGATTAGAGAACTGATCAGCTATCATGCTAACTTACATTAAAATACTCAAGTTATGTCTCATGAAAAATAGAATATTTCAATTATTAGTCAAAAATGAGGAATAATTGTAATAAAGATGTGGGTCCAGTTTTCGTTGTTGTTTGCTGATCGTTTTTAGATGTCACCTTTGCTTCTCTTCATGTTCCATATCGGGGCAAGTGGATAGAAAAATATCTAGGTTCTTAACTCCTTTGACCCCAGTGGCAAAGTCAGGCCAGGTAAGGGTCTGACTGGATGCAGACGCTCATCTGAAAGAAGCTCACCTTTGACCAGCCATTTTCTGTGGGGCAGTTCTCCTATGAAGAGCTCTGAGACAGCTCCTGCAAGACAGTAGCACTTGCATATCTGTCTTGATGATGACTGTGACTGTCTCCATTGCTGTAGAAAGTATCACTGGAATAAGATTAGCTATCCTTTGACTCTCACTTTCTCTTAGAGATGAATCATTTAGACTTACTATTATTGGTAACTCATTCATCTTTGGGCCAAAAAAATTCCCACATACCTTGAAAAAAGGGGCCTAAGTCCATTTCAATCTCTACGCAAAGTTTCCTAACTTGTCCACTTAGAATTGGTCACCAGCATCCCCTCCAGGGTGGTCTCGTGGCATTGCTCCAGAAAAAGCTATGTTGTACAGTACAGAGTCTTTGTGGACTTGTCTGATTCCCACCAACCGTGAGCTGCATAAGGGCAAGGACAGCTTGGTTTCCTCTGTACTGCCTGCCTCATTTTCTGTATGGAGGAAAGCAAAAGAACCAACAGAAAACTCCACTATTATTATAATGAATTTGAAAACCTCTAAGTGTGTGTGTATGTGTTTGTGTGTGTGCGCTCATGTTGACAATGAAATCTAGAAATTGTTAAACAAGAGTGGAGTTCAGAGGAAAGAGCAGGCTAGATTTATAGGTTTCATTGCTATCTCTATGTCCAATACCAATCTGTGAAATAACCAGAGAATAGAAAAGATCACAGGAAGTGAAACTTTTAGTGAGAGAAATTGGGGATTGAAAAGAAAAGAAATAGAGAATCTAGATTTTATAAATTCGTGTCCTTTATCTCAACAGACACAATCAGTTGCTCATCTCTCCCATTTCCAAACACTTCAACTCTTCTTCAGGGAACCACATTTGACTTGAGGTAAATATAAGGAGTCTAGATCCTTTCAGCCATTCACTCATCTCTATGGTTAATCCAGCAGATAAGCCATGCCTGGAAAGTAGGTCTCTGCCTTGTGTTCCAGAGCCTTATTCTCCATTATTTCCAGAATCTCAATTTTATTCCATATCTAGCCATTAAAACCAAATAAAATACAATATCTTCCATGTGAATAGTAAATTCACAGGAATGAAGATAGAATGCAAAGTAGAAAACACAGTTCATTGCTAAAATGATATAAAAAGATGGGCAGGTCACTCAGTGATGTCAAGGAGCTTAGGATGTTTGTGTCCTGCATTTTCTCACATTTGTACCTCCCCTTCTGCAAGTCTCCTCACATGTATCGCCTTTTCGATATGATCTCTCCTAAACAGTCACAGAAAAGCTAACCACTATATCCACATCCTCCACCTCATCCCTCCTTTCTGATTTATTTTTCTATGGCATGTGCCACCTCTGACAACACTATACAAGCTAATTCATTTTTCTGGTCTCGATGATCACTTCCTCTAGGGTAAGGATTCTTGTTGATTTTGGTCACTAGCATATCTCCAATGCCTATGTAGTGCTAGTTTCAAAGTTCTTTGTGGAGAGATGTGTAGAATGTTCTACCTTCTGGGTCTGTAGTCTCTGACTACAGACTCACCTCTTAGGAAGAGGGAAAGATAGGGAGAGAAGAAGTGAGGAGAGATGGTTTACCAATGACTCAATGACAAACATGGAGCTGTCTGCCTCTAAAATGCAAATACACAGTCACTGGCTATGTGTGTAAAGGCATGGTGGAGGAACACCTATGACCTGGGTGAACAGATTTTACTAGATCCGTCCGCTGCCTTTCTTTGAATCTCTACCTCTTTTATGCAGTTCTCTCATGTAGCTCCCTCCACATTTAGTTACCTATTCCTCCGTCCTCCAGTTTTCACACAGTGCCAAGAGGCAGTCTTTTCCCGGACAAGTTTGCTGAACTACACACACATGTAAAGCATGAGTTGGAGGCTAATATCTTGTTAAAATCTTTTTTGGGATGAATTGAGACATAGTCTTTCTGTGTAGTTTAAATTCACTATATGTTCCAGGTTTGCCTGGAACTCACAGAAATCCTCAGCCTTCCTGGTGCTGGGATTATACGTGTGTACCACTAGCCCCAGGCTACTGTTAAAATAGTGGTAGACAACGTTTAGAATTTTATAAAAGAAACTATATTGATTTGTATAGGGAGACACTTCTCATAGAATGGAAACTTACTTGATAGATAACTCAATCTTTTCTTTCATGCTTTCTATATGGTGTAGAAGCAAGAAGGTCTTTGAAGTGTGTGTGGACAGTTCATCCTAGAGTCCAATTACTCTCGCATGGCAACCAAACTAAAGGCTTGGATTTCTAAAAAGATTTAACAGAGCCCCTGCTGAGCATCCCATTCTGCCATCAAGTGACTGATATATCTGGACCTAGCATGTCAGCCACCTTGTCAGGAAACTTGGACGGACCACCTCAACACACTCACTGCTTTGTGATTTCCCACCACAGAATGGTTGTAAAGTGATGTAATTTATGCATCTGGATTCAATTAAATGATGGCATATCCCAAGTGCAATGATAGGTTGTTTCCAGGGTAGCAGCTTTAATGAGGCACCCTCAAAACTTAGCTTGCCTGCTATGCTTCTAAAATACGAAACAACACAGAGCAGCCAAGATTTCAGCTTCATGTTCTTTTTACCTAGACAAAAGCAATCCTGCAGGTCTGAATGATGTTGAACTTTGTATCCCTGTCAGCAAATTTGATCTCAGAAAAAGGATCATCAAATGTATCAACACTCCACCTCAGAGGACTCACCGCTGCTTGAAAGGAAGAGAGGACGAACTCTAAGAACAGCACTTGACACACTATTAGGACTTTACATCTGGAAAATCTCAAAGCATTTGACCAATTTAATTACATAATCATAATTATGTTTTTGCACTTCAATCCACAGGAAGAAGGAAGTGAACACTTGTTTCCCTTACATCAAAGATTATGATAGCTCTTGACAAATGTGATAAAATGCTCAAATGGAATTTGATACTGAAGCGCTGTATTAGTACTCTCCAGAGAAACAAAATCATAGGACACTGGCACATGTGCATATACATACACACTCAAGTGCACACACACACATGTACACACACACACACAAACATAGAGGCTTGATTTGGCATAAGACATTAGTTAATATGATTCTGCAGACTGAGATATCCCCCAGTCTCCCATCTGCAGGATAAAGACCCAGACAAACCAATAGTATAGCTCTTAGAATCAGAAGGTAAATGGTGTAAGTCGCAGCCTAAGGCAGGAGAATACGGAGATCACTGCTCATGAAATTAGGCAAAGAGAAAATTTCTTCTGCTCGGTGTTTTTGTTCTATTCACGTCCCAGACAGATAGAACAGTGCCCACCTAGCTTGGGAGGACAGACTGCTTTACTCAGTATGTGTCTCAAACTGTAATTTCAAAGAGAAACATTTTCACTGACAAATTTTTTCAAAACAATGTTTTGTCTGGGCATCATGTCCAGTTAAGTTGATCACCCCAAATTATCTGTCATACATATCAGGGAAAAAAACCTACAATTTGCAAAGGAAAAGTCCAAAACCTCTTACAAGTCTTGAGCATGCACCCACATCTGGGATGCAAAAGGTAGAGAGGTGAGAATTTTGGGGGAAAGCTGTGCCATCACTCCTGTGCTGCCCCCCAACCAGGGGAGGATGACATTGCAGGTCCAAAAGCAGAAATAAGGGTTTTGAAGAGATCAGTATGAAACCCCAATAAAAGGGGATGATTTATCCAGAATACCAAGAGGACATTGTACTATTACTGCTCAAAGGAGGTTAAAAAAAAGAAGAATTTATTTGGAGAGGAAGAGATATGTTAGCGCCTCTCCTAGGATTACCCTACCATTATTCAGGTCAGCAGGAAACAACCACAAACCAATACAGGAAGGAGGAAAAATGGCCCAGCACCTCCAGGAATTAAGGTATGGGTCATCCTAACAAACAAAGACCCAAGACCTACTGAGATGTTAGCTGAAGGTCAAGAGAATCCAGAATGAGTAATAGCAGAAGGCAGTTGAAATACCAGGTATGTGATGACCAGTTACAGAAGTGAAGACTATGTCACAAGTTTCTTTTTTATTTTGTTAATGTGCTTGTGCATATATATGGATATTAAGCAGATATCTATATTTTCTTTCTCTGTCATATGATTAATTGACAGTATCAGTTCTTAAGTAGTGTTAAATCTACATGATAATGGGGCTGGGGAGTTAGCTCAGTGGTTCCGGCGCCTGTCTTGCAAGCACAAGGACCCGGGTTCGATCCCCTGTAACCACATGCCATACTGGGCGTGGAGACTCACCCCTAGCAGCAACCAGTACCACATACCACAGTGCCGGGCATGGTGGCTCATGCCTGTAATCCCAGCACTCGGGAGGCAGAGGCAGGAGGATTGCTGTGATGTGAGTTGGAGGCTGAGCTCAGGGCCAGCCTGAATCACAAAAGCGAGACCCTGTCTCAAAAAAAAAAAAAAAAAAAAATCTACATGATAATGTTTAAATCATGAAATGGTAAGAGAGCAGTAGGCATCACTCAAAGACAAAATTTGTCTCCAATTCTGGGAAGGGAATTAATGCATTTCTATCTGTATACACAATAGTTGTATTGTGTTAGGCTAATTGTACACTTCTTGTTATATTTGTAGATTAAGTATAATTTAAGGTAATTCATCTGTTTGCCAAGCTGACAAAGGATGGATTGTGGTTATAAATTATGATATGTCAACTTCACTTGTGTAAGACACCTCTAGCAAATTAGTAAGCTCTGTCCATGTCTGTGGATGATTAACAAGTTGGCCATCAAACTGAGGGGGAATACCCAAGCCAGATGTGTATAGCACCAACCAATGGGCTTATAGTATGAAGAGGATCAAAAAGGAAAGAAGAAAGAAGTGTTTCTCCTTGTTTGAGGAGCTCCACTCCTCACCATGGCCTCTGAACACTCTTCTCCAGTCCCTTCAGCTTTCCAGCACAGACTCTTCACTCTTTTAGTGTAAACTCTTAACATTCTGACACAGACTTCCACCAGGGGTTCTGCCGTCAGCTCCTAACCTTCAGCATTTGACTTCACAGTGCAGGTGGCCATCTGGATTTTTCTGCATCAAAACCAGCATAAAGCCACTGGGTCTCTTCCAACTTGATCTTGTAAGCGTACCTAATATATATCACTTCTATAATGATACACATACTTTGCACTGATCCTGTTCCTCTAGAAAAATGGGGTTTTTTTAAGCCACCAACTCTGTGGAAAGTTGTTACAACAGCATTGGTAAGCTAACACATGACATGTGTTTAAATTCTCATGAAGAGGTGAGAGAAAACCTTGCTGCAGTGACTAAAACTAAAGGAGTGGGTGGAAACAGGAACAAAGCGAAAACTGCTGTTGTGGGATTCTGTATCTAGTAAGTCAAAGTGGCCAATAGAATGGTTACACTTTGTGATTTCAAGTTGAAATTCACAATAACTTTACAATTAGCTATGATTGCCCACATTTTAAAATTTAGAAATTAGACCAGAGAGCTTAAGAAACTTGTCTAAGTTGACACATCAGGCACTAAGACCAAAATAAGGAAAGAGCCTAGTGATGTCTCTGCTGGTACAAGCACTCTTTTGCGTCGCATTATGCCATCTTCTTTCTGTGTGCCTCATTTTAACTTTTAGATGGGTCATGAGCTTTGGAACACCTTCCACACATTGGATGCCCTCGAAATGTGACTCATCCTGAGAACTAATGCCTGGCTCATTCTGTATGGCCTTCTAACATTCTTGATCTTGATGCCCTAACTCTGGCCATTTTCGACAAGAATGAACTTGATAGAATGTTTTCTTGACTCAGTTTTTTGGAAGTTTATCACGTAGGTCATCATTAAACATGCTTGTCTTGACTTCTGATTTCTTTTAATTCTTCCACCATTGTTATAATCTCCTAGTTTATAAATAACTCTGGTTCTTAATTTATGACGTCCTTTAATCCCAGTGTTAACATACACTCGTAATCAGTGCTGCTTCAACTCCAACGAGGGCAGACTTTGGGCATTAGGGAATACAGGGTAATGATCTCTAAAAAACCTAGAAGCAAGTACAGTTAGGCTTACAATTGCCCCAGGTTCTGCTCTAAGAGGTGTTCCAGGCCACAGAGCAGTGATGGGAAACCCATTTAGGGAACAGCAACTCCTGAACTGAAAAGACAGAAAGAGAAGTCCAAGGTAGCAAAAGAAATAAGGTCACCAGAGAGGAGATAGCTGCAGGAGGAGGAGGCTCTACACTCTGAGCGGCCACCCATTAAGTCTTCAACTGACTAGTGATAAGCACGTATGTGAGAACACCATTGCAGACAAAGAACAAAACAACAAAAAGGCAGAGGTGGAATACACTGAAGATCATTAGATTGGATACAGTCCTTTTTCTGCATACCCAGAGCACAAAACTGTCATCACACATTATCAATGGATAGAGAACCCAAAGGGTATTTTCTCAAAAAATTACCTTATTCCGGCATAGACCGGATTAAATGCAAGCTTCTTAAGAGATCAAACTATTTCCAATTGATTTTATTATATCCAAAAAAGTCAAGAATATTTACGGGTATATTAAAGAATTTATCACCCAGTAAGATAAAATTCACAAGGTCTTACATCTGATTAAAATTTACCAGATATGTAAAACAGAAGAAAAATTCTAAATAAATCCCAAAGTTACACAGTTTTACTATTAGCAGAGAAAGATGTAGCAGTTTCTCTATTAGCAGAGAAAGACTTTATCTTCATCAGTTATTATAACTTTTATAAGTGTTCAAATAGTTTGGTATATGAAAGATAGACATGTTTAACAACTTCCACAGATGAAAAATAAAATACCTTAAATAAAAATATAATAGATAGAATTAAGAGAAGACAGTTCAGGAGAAAAAAATAAACATGAAGCCAGAAAAATATTGATTATCCAGAATGAAATTTAGAAAATAGCTAAAGAATGAACAAAGTAGCAATGATTTGTAAGACAACTTCAAATGGTTTCATCTATGTATGACTGGAGTAAAATCAAAGTGTTGAGAGTGGCAGATGTGATCATCATCCTGATGATAGAAGGGAGGTCAAGTGTTTTATTACTCAGGCTGACTTTGAGCTTGTCGTTCTTCTGCCTCAGCATCACAAACAAACATTTTAAGTATCGTTAACCTGTTACTGAGATCTAATGCTTATTACAGCCCAGTAAACTAAGAAGTGATAAAAGTGCATATTCCAGTGTAAGTTCAACACTGTATCCTGTCATTTCCCTGCCCTTGGTCTCACTTGTTCACCCGCCTCTGGTATTGTCAGCCTAGTCCATACTATGTGCTGGTTTTCTTCCCAGTCTTTTTCTTAACATAAGATTCCTCTAGCATTTCCTAACTCCTTTAAAAAAGCTAGAGCATTCTATAGAATGGAGTATTTCTCTGCCGTTAAAAATGATAAGATTGAGTCATTCATACTCAAATGGATGTACCTTGAGGATGTCCTCATAAGCTAAATAAATAGGTCACAAATGTGTAAATATCATATCTTTTCTCTGATATGAGAAAATGAAGTTGTAAATGAGTTGTAGTATGTATAGCTAATATTGCAAAGTACAAAATATTTAAAAGGAAAGAGTGTAAGGGTAAATAACAAGGGGAAATGAATGTGGTAATAATAAAGAAAAAAGAAAACAAAAACTGTGTATATAGGGGGTGGGGGGATGCAGGGTGGGAGGGAAAGGGAAAAAATGAGAATCAAGTCGTGTCATATTCTGGTGCAAACTCTTAATGTTGAATGCAAAGATGATGTGTATTCATAATGTACCAATAAAGATAATTTTTTTAAAAAGCTAGAGTATCAAGGACTAAGCCTAAGACAAATTGAATATTATTTAGCATGCTGTTACAAATTTTAAAAATCCCCAATAAATCTCCAAAAGTTGTTACAAAAAGCTGTAAAAAATAGATTTTGAAGGAAAAATCAAGGTAGTGAATTAGAATTTTTGGTTGAATTAGCCACTTCCCAAACTGGCCTTTCAGGGCTTGTCTTTTGGTGAGTTGACACAGAGCTGCCAGCTATCGCCACCCTCCCTCCGTGGAGAGGAGCAGGTGGACTGGTCAGAGTGACGTCTCCACAGAAAATGTAGTAAGAATCCATGCAACCTTCGAGACAGTAGACTTTGCATTCAAGAAATAATAGGTTGTGGTATTATTTGCAACACTCTCTTGTCTAGAAATATACTTTCTGAACTTATGAGGTTTAAGTTATAGCTGGAGAACCAGAAAACTGTGAGAATAATTTATGATTTGATGAAATAACATGAAAGTTCTTGCCAGAGCTATACACGAATATATTGAAATCCATTTAAAATTGTGACCAGATTGTATCAAGGAAATGAGAAGAATGCAAGGTCCAAGAATGTATTTAAAAATGAATTAATTAAAAACAGTGTGGCTGGGACGTGGGGGAGCTGATCTACCTAAACTATGTGACAAATTTTGAATACCATTACAGAAGAACTAGGGAGGGAACAAGTTGAAGGTAGTTATGACATTGCTCCCACCTAACAAAAAGGACTCGGTCTGGAGCTTCTGCAGTCTCCTTGGATTCCCACTTCTGTCTTCTCGGTTCAGAAGACCAACCATGACATCTGACTGTCTTAACAGCATGGCCTGGAAGCTCTTTCTCTACAGGCCACTGTCTCTCTGTTGTCATTATCCTGCATCATTAATTCAGAAGTCTTATGTCCTGGTGTGCCTAAACAGTAATTATGACTTCATATATTTTCATTTAATCATTGCAAATCTCCCAGACTCCTAAAATGATATCCTGTACTGTGTTCACTGCCATCTGTGATCCTGAGAGAATCATCCTGAATCTACATAACCCCAGAACCTTTTGTTCTTCTTATTTGGATCTTTGACACAAATATACAACCTCAGCTTTCTTGTGACAGAAAAATGGTTCCATGTCATAATGAAAGTGTTTTTTCCAAGCCTGGGAAAGATTACAATTTAATATAAAAATGTTACAGTCAATCAGTATATACTATACTACTTTAATTTATGTTTCAGAACAATATTATATGTATTTGTTATTCAATCTGTCTCAATTGTTAAAGATAACTTGACATATTAATCAAACAAAACTCTAATTACAAGATAAAGGAGTAGTTCCTTTCATAATAACCATCCTCCCTGATGTAGACAATTAACAAAAGCAAGCATAAATCTTGTTTAACTTCTGACAAAACAGTAGATTAAGGATGAATTAGCTATGTTATTGCTCTATGCTTTTGGCAGATACTTTAGTTTCACACAGCTAATACAGTTTGTATACTTAAAGAAATAGTTGTAAATTATTGTTGACAATGGAACAATTAAGGTAAAGCTAATTAGAAATCAGACATAACACATTTTATGTATAAGCTCCAAAAAGTTATCCAGAAAAGAAAATGTATCACAGGGTGTTATAACTGAATTACAGGCTAGTGTAGAAAGACGATGGGCCATTGTCATCAGCCAATTGATTTTTATGTACTTAGTAATATATTAAAATTAAAATTTAACTGGGTGTGGCATCATGCAGTTGTAGTCCTAGTATTCTGGTAGGCTAATGCAAAAGGATTTCAAGTTCAAGGCCAGTCTGGGCAATTTAGCAATTTGGTAAGATCCTGTGTCAAAGTAAGAAATAAAAAGGGTGTTAGCAACAGCGTTCAGTGCAAAGGCCCTGGGTTCAATCCCCAGTAACTTACCACTATGAAACACACACACACACACACACACACACACAACTTAGGCTGATGAAATCACGCTAGCCCAATTGAAATAGACAGTTCCAATAATGACAATGAATAGCATGAACATCATAATTTGCAAGCGGCAGTAATAAGATAGTAGAATTTAGCAAAACAATCCTTGCTTAAAGAAACAAGTTTTCTGGAAATGGTTGCAAAGCAATCACCTGACCACCTTCAGTGTTTAATATTTCTTTCATGAATCCTACAGTAAAGAGCCTCTTATCATTCAAGCATGGTGATGATTTTAACATTCGGGTTCTGTGAAGTAAACAGCTACAGAGGAAAAGCAGAAAAATTTGATTCTTTTAATACTTAGTTATGCAGCTTCACTGCTACAAGTACAGACTGAAAGGAAACTTTAAAAACTGAGGAAAGCAGCAAGCAATTGCAAAAGCATTAGAAACAAATTTTAAGTAACAAATTAAATCTGCTACCAGAAATATCTTTGAGCAGTCCACAAGGTTCATTTGGAGGAGACACCTCAAAAAGATTGTCGTAGCCAGTGGCTAAACTTTTGAATTCAGAAGTAAAAGCAAAAGTGAGTGTTCTAGAGAGTATTGTTACTTTCTCTTTGCTGAGACAAAATACTCGATACTCAAAGTTAAAGGAGGATAGGTTTATTTTAGTTCACAATTTGTAAAGATTTCAGTGCAGAGTCGGCTGGCTCCAAGTCTGGATGGCTTAACATGGGAAAAAACAGTCCTTGGCGGGCAGACAGGAAGTAGCGAGCCTCTTTTTCGTTTTTCCTCCATTCAGGATACAGGCTCATAGGTTAGTGTTATCTGCTCCCAGGCTGGAGCTTCCCATTATACAAAGGGCTACACTAAACTAACCAGCAAGCTGACTTAGTTACAACACCCCCTCAATCCATATTCACAAACCCTAGGTCTAGTGACTTCCAACAAAGCGCCCCATATGAGTACATGAGGCTTTGGGGGAACAACAAGATGCCAGCCACAGCAGAGAGACAGACTGTGTTTGTTGAGCTTGTCATGCACTTCACTTGTTCAGCAACCTTACTTAATAATGGGTAGCTAGCAAATGTCATCCAACATTTGGTCTTAGTATTACTTTGGAGGTAAGCAAACAGCTAACATCTCTACAAATGGATTATTCCCTCATTTATATACCAAACTTACATTTAACCAAGATAATTTTTTCTCATCATTTACAGTTTTTTAATATATATATTTATTAAAACCTATTTTAGGTGACTTTGTGTTACTGCAGCTGGAATCCACAGCCTTTGTACTGACTGACATCCTCATCCCCACTCCTTTTTTTATTTTGACATAAGTTCTCAATACACCGCTGAGTTTCTCAGCATTCTTATATACAGTCTGCCTTCCCCAACCTCTCAGAGAGCTGGGGCACATAGGCATGTGCCACCTGGCATAGCTGAGTGATTTACAATTTTCATTATGTTCTCATGGATACATTAAACAGAAAATTCAAGCAAAGTATATTGTTACCCATGACTTCTCTAAAACACTTTGTCCACATTTTTCTAGACAATATTTTCTGTGCCACACACGGGGTGTATAACACAGTATTTCTTGAGACTGCTTCTTTATATTCTTCTGTTCAATCAGCAGAATTTCTGACAAGTTGGAGCTTGGTGCATTAATGACAGTCCTGCTCTGTCATGAAGCAGTTGCCTCATATGTAATTGGGTTGCTTTGAATTTTATGCCATCTGTCTCAAGCATTTGGAGACTTACCCTGTTTCAATTCAACTGCTTGGAGAGTCAGAGAAAATCTTTTTGCATATATTATATCTGTCTAATGAATTTAACACTTACTTCATCTTGTGAGTATGACCTGATGATTGTTAAAATTATAACAAGAATGTGTGACGCTTTTAACCTGTTATTACACGTAGAAGTCAATTTGTGGTTGCCCATATTGGGTCTTTGCCTTGCTTCTAATTGCACATTTATCTTAATTCTTGGCCATTTGCCATTCTGTCAAAATATGTACCTGGTGCACCCTGATTTATATAGACTCTTGTTCTCCATTTCAGTTTTTGATTCACCCACTCTTTTCTTTACTATGAGCAGAACATCACTGTCTTTCCTTTTACCCAGGCCACCCACACAGTTCAGGATAGGCCACCTGACCCTCACCTCCAATGGTGGGCATGATTTACCTTAGAGACATCCTATCCTTCTTGCCATTGTTTAATTTATAAATTAGTACGTAACTGAACTATAGGCAATAAAACATAAGGGGGAATCTTGTGTAGCTTCTAAAAAACTGTTTTGTCCTATCTCCAGGTCAAAGGAAGTCTGCCTCTCTGTAACTCCATGTGAAAAAGACAGTGCATGGCCATACCTAGCAAGGAGCGAAATGGACTAGGACGAAACTGGCCTCCCCAGCCACACAGGGAATAACAATGTCCACAGCACTGATGGAAAATGAGCCCAGTGGGTGGAGTAACTCTCAAGTCTGCTTTACAGTTGATCCTCCATCTATGTGAGCTAATGTATCTCCTCAAAGAATGCACAGACACTAAAGTGTGTACTTAGGCTCCAACACATTCTCCTTGATCTAAACCTACTCTTTTTGGCTGATTGAAATGATCCTTTGGACTAAGTTTTTATGATTCTTGCACACTAATGGATTATAAATTATTAGTAAACACAAATCAAAAAGTTTGCTGATGCTTTCTCTGATTGTAGCAATACAAGAGGCAAAAAAAATCTCTGCTAAATTCTTCCATGAATATTTTAACTTGTTTCTTTTTTTTTTTAATTATCTTTATTGGTACATTAAATATACACATCATGATTGCACTCCATAATGGGGATTTGTACCAGTATAAGACACAACTTAATTCTCATTTTTTCCCATAGCCCCACCCACCCTACCACCCCCCCATATATATAAAATTTGTTTCCTTACTTTTTTGTTACAATCTCAACATT
>PVIR01010786.1:0-27237 GCA_004026965.1 Petromus typicus | reverse complement strand
TTTATTGAAATCTTTATTGGTACATTACATATACGCATCATGATTACACTCCATAATGGGGATTTGTACCAGTATAAGACATAACTTAATTCTCATTTTTTCCCATAGCTCTACCCACCCTACCACTCCCCTATATACATAAAATTTGTTTCCTTTCTTTTTTGTTATAATCTCATTATTTTTCCCCCTTCACCCTATTTTACTTTGAGCATTTTCTATTTCACAATATATAACATACAATTCTAGGACTCATTTACATCTTTATTTTCTCATACCAGATAAAAGATGCGATATGTACCTTATTTTAACTTGTTTCTACCAATTAGATGATGTGATTCAATACAGAAAATTAGTCACCAGGGCTGACAGAGACATGCTCAGCCTAACATACTTCAAAGTTGAGAAGAGCACTTATCTTTACCTCTATGAAGAGTAAATATTGTACTGCAGGTTGTTTCACTCTGATTCTAGTGAGTTCTGTATGTACTTTAGTTGTATGAATTGAAACTGATTTTTCAACTTTCACATGCAAAGCAATTATATCTTTTTTTTACAACACATAGAAACGCAGGTCTTGCTTTTAGAAAATTTTGAAGGTAATATTTTTATGATTGAAAACTTTTTATTCTCTAGCCTCTCCGGCCCTCTCTGTCTCTGTCTTTGTCTAGTAAACATTTATTAATTCTCTACTCTCTGCCAAACACACATGGTGTGAACAAGACTGAAAGGTGAAGACGCACAACCTACTTCCATCTTTTATGGCCCCGTATAAATGTATTTCCATAAGTCCTTTGATTCCTGCTTCAAGATTTTTTTTTAAACTTGGGCTGAGAGTTTTCTTAAGTATTATCTATCTTTCCATTCTTTACCATTTCCTGGTTGTAGCTACTCAATTAGTTTCTCCCAGTCAGTAAATACTGTTTCATCTTAGGGAACATGTCTCCTTTATTATCTTTGTCCTTGTTCAGGTAAACAGGGCTGGGGACTGGTAAGAGCAGAAGGTGAGCTGTGAGCTCTGAGTCCTTAGTGTTTCCTAGACCAGAATCATAGGACTGTGTTCCCTGCTCTGTGGACACACAGTGGCCTTTTCCCTTTTTTCATCTTTAAAGTTAAAACTGAACTATAGGCAATAAAACAATTCAACCTCTCCCTTAATGTAGGAAAAAAAATTATGTCTGGTTTTCTTCTGCCCTATTTTCAAACTGAACCACTAATGTAAAGGTAAAATAGCTCATTTTCTGTTCTAACTAAAAGTGTATGACAGTAATTTACTCTTCCTATAATAAAATACTGTTTTGACAGTGATGGAGATTTTAATTACATAATATATACACTGTCCTAACAAATGGCCTGGCCACCTATGTCCTTCAGCTCTAACGTTAACGAGGCTTACCTGCCCCTCTATGGTCAGTCGTAGGTTTGGGGTGCTGCTTCCCTGGCTGTGATGCACACCTGGCCTTTATTGGATAACGTTTCTTTGATCACCTTACCCAGGTATGAGCTGCACTGGGGAGAAAGTAATGTCGATGCTCACCTCACTCTGCTGGATTCCTGTCTCTGAATAGACACAAAATAGGACCATCATGCATGAGAAAGATCACAGTGTGAAGGACAAAGCTGGAAATCATCCTGTTGAGTACAGAACACCAAAATAATAAGAGGATGTGAACGCTGGAGAAGGCAGTGCAATAGTGCTTAACCCCATAGAACTAACACAAGCTTCTGAACTTCTGAAAGCAGAGCATCAGTTCTTCTCACTGAACAGACAATGAGAAGAGAAAAAACGAGAGGAGGGCGTGTTGCTGAATCCTATTCCTCACACAAAGCCCCGTCCTGGTCCTCGTCGTGAATTCTCTAGTCCTCTCGCTCTCCGAGGACTCCAGGTTGCCTCCTCGCTAGCGAGGGTCAGAACGGCGACCCCCACACAGCACCTCCGATGCCAGGCTCACCTTGGATTTGTCCTCCTTGACGCGCATCTCCCTGGGTGTTTATCCTGTTCCTGAACCTCGTGTTTGCCCGGATCCAGCAAGTGCAAAACTAATGACATAATCGTGCAACGGTGTCTACGGGACTATTACAGGAGGATTAGGCTATTATCAACAAATAGGAAACTAATATTGTTTTATCAGCATGAGAGTGTTTTCAATTAATTTGTAATTAAATAAAGGAAGCAATTTACTGGGTCTTGGAGGAGTCAAGGCTGCGGAAGGTTTATCTCATCGGTCTCAGCTGTGCATTCCTCCCACAGCGGCTCATTGTTCATATGGCGGCCGCGATACATGATCCGACCTATAGGAGTAATTCAATAAAACATCAATATTTTTCTTCCTTTAACCCATGGCGCTGTGGAGACTTGAGAAAGCTGTCTGGAACGGCCTCCGTTCGGAGTCCAGAGCTTCGCCTCGAGCCTTGCGCCTTGCAGTCACTGCTAGGAACAGCCTGGCCGCCTGCGAAACGCTCCAACTCGTTTTTCCGGGGTGGAAGGAAGACAAATAGATTTCATGCGTTCAAAATTGTTGGGAATATTTTTATAGGTAGATTTTCCAGGTAGTGTATTTTCACTCTCTTCCCCTCCAGGTCTGCTATAATTCCATCCCAGTCATCTTGCACAGCGCCCACTGTTAAATGCATTTTATTGGATGAATGTATTTGGTTTCTTTGGTAGTTAAGGCAGGAACAACAGCGCGTTCTAAAGTGTTCCCAGGGCCTGGGCTTTTCTACCTACACCGTTCAGGCTAGGCTCATGCCGACTGCGAAGAGGAAACTATGACTAGTGTTCTCCAACATCCACAGGACACTGTTGTGTGAGCCTCTCACACGACACCAGTTCTCCAGGTATCTAATGATCGGTAATAGCTACATCAGTAACAGATGCCAGGTAACTGTAATGATTATGCGAACAAGAACAATATGGAACCTTACTGCATGCTGGGTTCCAGGGCTCCTTCTAAATGCCTTCCACATGTGAAATTCATTCAGTCCTCCTCAGAGGTGCTGTGAGGTCCCAGCCTATTACGCTCAGGCTGCAAGTGAAGAGACACAGGAACAATGTTAATCCACTCACCTTACATTACACTCTTACTTGATTGCCTAGAGTTGGATCCCAGAACCAAGAAAGATGGGAATAATCTGTAATAGAGGTCTCCAAAGTAGAATATTACTAGAAAGCATTAAAATCTATCATATTTACTACTTATGCCAAAGCTTTAATATTTACTAATCTTTAACATCTCCACTAACAGTTAAGATATTGCTTGACAAAGCACCCTGGATCCATTGGAATGCACCTACATTTATCTGAATGGACTCTCCTAAAGTGGACTGGGGACCTTACTAAATGACTCCTGCACAGACATGAGGGCTAATAACAGTACCTAAAATGCACATACAAAGGGAAGGGTTGACCTTTTTCCCCTAGAGTTAGGAGCACATCTGATTATATCTGATAAGTGATCACTTTGCTTTCTGCAAATGGTACAGGAAAATTCAGAAATGACTGACATTAACTGACATTGACTGACATTAACTGAAAGGAATTATGTGATCTAAGCAAACATTCCTGTTTCAAAGTGCATACAATTTCACCTTATAAAACTTCTAGAAAAAAATTACTAGATCATAAAGACACAGTTTTCTTAAAATAACACCAAATTGAGGCCATTGCAGATGCCCCTTCTGTAGACTCGAGTTTTCAAGTTTGTGTAGGTTGCCATCCACCATGGCAGGCACAAAATGTTTATAATATTTCTTGTAAGTTCTGTTGTCCTAGTCACCTTTTCTTGAGAGGCAGATTTTACTTTTTTATTTTATGAAGCTTGTACCTCTAGTTTTAAATTAATGCTATAGAAAGCACTTACTGCAAAACAAAGAAACCTGCTATTCAATTAAGTAGTCATAGACTTGTACCATTCAATAAAACACAAAGACACTTTCACAAAAAAAATTCACACTGTTCTCTCTGTGTTCTCTCTGTGCAACAACAAAGCTGTACTTTGGGTAATTTCAGGCAGGCTTGACCAGTATTTCCCATGTTCCTACTGACCCTAGATGAGTTTATCATTATGTGGGAGTTTAGAGCACCTCTTAATTCATGGTACAATCCACACCATGACCAGCTAGTATGCCAACACACTGGCAAGGGCTGTATCAGTGAATATTTCTCCACCTACCACCAAGTCCAAAGGCCATCTTGGACACAGGAGAGGAGCCTTCTCATGTCCGAGGACCTTGCATGATTTCCTGGGAATAAGGAAGAAGACTCAAGAAAAGAGAGACAGGATATCACTGATGTCCTCCAGACCTCACCGTGTATAATAAAGGCAAAACTCTCTTTTTTATCCCTACTTCTTGCATGTTGCCAAATGAGACCAGCCATAGAAGATTCTGGAAATAAAAACATAAGTGCACAAAATCCCATCTCATTGAATAATCTAACAGTGGAAAACAAAGTCAAACTGATCTAATTACTCTTTTCCAAACCTACATTGCATTAAAATATTTTGTATCTCTGCTGTTACCACATCCTCTCCCTGCAGAGAATGACTTTTTCCCATTTCAGAGTACAGTTCAAATTCTTTGAAAATCTTTGAAAGTCTTTGGGACTCTGTCCCCCTCTCCATTCCCACAGCTGCTTATGTAGACTTAGTTTCAGCACTTCATACATTTACTCATACATTTGGGCTATTTGTATACCAGATTCACTTTGCTGACCTTTTCTTGAGGTCTATTCTTCCCCTGTGGACCCCTGAGACTTTCCTATCATGCAGTGCCTGAGGCACAGGGAGAAGCCAGTGACTGAATGAATAAAGCAAGGTGTCTGGAGACCTCTGTCTGCTGAAGAGATGTTTAAAGCTGAAGACAGTTGAAAAACAGAGAGAGTGAAGCTACAATGCATCTTTCTCCACAGCTGCTAGTTCATCTGACACTGAAGTCCACAGCTGGGGACAGCTGTGCCAGTGGGGAATTGGCTGAGATCTAGCTACATCTGCAGAATGAAAACACCCCGTCAGGGGTGTGGCTTGTCTTACTGATTGCTAATTTTCCTTTTAAATAGTTGTATCCCTGGGAAGTCTCTCTACATTTCTCAGGCTTCTGGGTGGGCTTCTGAGCATTAGTAGCACTTGTTAGTTACAGTCTGAAGGAGCATTGATCTTTCTCCTTTGTGCCCTCAGGAAAGGGAGTTCTGTATCTCGGCCCTTTGAATTTTCTGGATTCTTCATAGATAGTGATTGGTGTTGTGATGGTTTGTCATGGCAATGGATTGTTATTTAAGTTCTTCCTTATTTCAAAGGATTTTTAGCAAGAATCATCAGAGATATGTAGTGCAAAGCTGTTTTTCTGAAGTAAGAAAACTAATGGAAATGAAAAATAATTTAGAGAATTAAAATGATTAATAATGAACATAGAAAGTGACTAATTCAAAACATGAAAATTCTAAGATTCTATATACTGTATTTGCTGCAGGTAGACCGCAAGTCTGGTCCAAAGCTTCCTATAAATTAGGCCAAAAAAAAAAGAGAAAGAGAAAGAGAGGAAGATAATCAGTTCCAGGAATCATACTGTCCATAAGATAAGAAAACATCCTGTTGCTCGGGGAAACCATCTTCATCCTTATGCCTTAAGAAAATTTTATCCTGTATATCCTGAAATGACTCCTCCATGGTGCAGACAACACTATTCTCGAGAACATCGAAGCACAAGAATGTAAGGAATGTTACACATGGACCTTGAGCCAGACACAAATCTGATGATAGAATATGAGTGGGGTGAAGAATTGCTGGAGAGGTAGAGGCCCCCTATTCCCTGCAACTTCAGTTCCAACAAGTATGTCTGAGCTACTCCTGAGGCCAGCCAAGAGTAAAGGTTTCCAGGATCCAGAGAACTACAGCATATGCTGAAGATACATCTCTATTTTTTCTTCCATAGTTAGAATATGCTGATCTAGTGACACAATTTTGCCCCAACTAATGCTTTACAGTGTGGAATCAGAATATGTGGTTCAGAGGAGAAAACAAAGAGAAGTTACCTCTGTGTGGATAAAATTCATATCTACCAAGGGTGAGCATAACAGAACCCTCTCTTCACTTCATAAGAAAATTATTACTTCCCCAATAAAAATTTATGGAGTTTTTCCTATATAAACAAAGGAAAAAGAGGTGAGAGAATTGAGTGTGCGCATTCATTAGAAAGCTTGGGGTGCCCTGGGGCAGTGGCGACTCAGTCAAAGCCATCGGGGTCCCTTAGCCTTGACTAGGGGAGGGCCTGGCTCAATGCAGGCTTCCCACAGCTCTCATTACCTGTAAGATGTTCCACATCCACATTCTGGTCAGCAAATCTCACTTCCCCTGTTCAAATAGAAAGAGGAGACAGAAAATACAGATGCTTTGTCATGGTTCTTAAGATGGTAGGCAAATTAGGAAGACAGAGTAGTAAGAAATGAGGCAGGAGAGGAAGCTAGGAGAAGATTATAGCAGTCCTACTGGTGATTGTGCAGACTTTCTATCTGAATGAGCTGTGAAATCACTGGAGGATCTTGAGAAGAACAGAAATAGGATTTATTAGTGAACAATAATTTTGAACATTTCTTGTAGGGAAGTGAGGGGATATATAGTCAGCTTTCTTGCTCTTGAACAAAATCCCCAAAACCTACTCCTTTCCACGGGGAGAGGTTTGCTTTGGCTCGTGGTCTCCAAGGGTTCAATCCAAGACCAGCTGGTTCCAAGGTAGGAACATCACAGCGAAAGGGCACATCAGACAAGAGCTGCTCAGTTCTTGGGGGCCTGTGTGCCACAGAGGAAGGATCAGGGACTAGATACAGTACCCACAGCCATGCCTCCTTGGCCCACCCAAACACACCCAGGAATGTGCCTTACTGATCACCTTGAAGCTCTCCAAGCCAATCTAGTTGACAAGTTGAGCCATCACAGGCCAGGAGTGGGGAGCAGGAGAGTGACTGAGATAACTCAAGTGAGACACGGAGAGAGTAGGTGGGTTGTCATATGCTGTTGCAAGGAGGTAGCACACATAGAACTGAGGAAATGGAAAGGGTCAGAGTTAAGCTTCAATAAAAACTGATTAGAAATAAGAAGAAAGGCTGTACTGACAATTAAAATAAATTAGAAATTCTGAGGTAGACTTTCTGCCTAGGAGACCACAGATTACTTGGATCTGAATCACCTGCAAAGCTTATTAAACTTCTTAGTCCTGGTTCTTAGAGCTAGAATTAGAATCTCAGAGGAACTTTTGTGAGGTCCTTATTAGATTATTCCTTTCCTTCCTAAAATTTAGGTTTCCATGGAGACTTTAAATCTGAAAGTCAACAGAAAACTAATTGATGCGAACTTTTAATTCAGAGAGAAATATTCTGGAACAGGTGGGTGAGTATCAAAGATTTAAAATAAAATATTTGTATTAATCAGTTCAGGTCACTATAACAACATGTTATAGATAAGTAATTTATCTATAATAGAAATGTATTTGTCACAATTCTGGAGGCTGAGAGGTCCAAGATGAAAGAACCAGCAGATTTTGTGTCTGGAAATACAACGTTTCAGAACTGACTCATTACTTATCTCCTTATAATCTCATGTGATGGAAGTGGGTAGAGAACTGTCAAGGGTCTCTTCTGTCAGTGTATTAATCTCACTTATGCAAGATCCAGCCTTGAGACCTAATCATATCACAAAGACATCACCTTTTAATAAGATCACCTAAGGGTGTTAGGATTTCAATTTATTCATTTGAGGGAATTATAAACTTTCTACCTTTTGCAGCATTATTTAATAGTAATGCCAAAGGCTGTCACTTTGGGATATATGTTGAGCACTAAATAGAGTCCTAAATAATTTACATGTGGCTTTGGGAAATATTGTGAGAGCACACAGTAGCATGCCTATCCCTCCCATCAAAAATAAGTAGAGCTGCAACACGAGCTTTCTGTTTGCTAAATGAGGCCTGGGCATGGGGCTGCCAATTAGAGACCAAGGGGTATGATACAGCTGTTCATAAACAAAGAGAGAGAGGAAAATACTGAGATGATCTGGAATATGGCTGCAACCTCAGCCTGGAGCCAAAGCCAGAGAGTAGCTGAAGATCTGAAGCCTGGCCATGGGGAGAGGACTGGGAAGAGAAAAAGCAAGTAGCCGGGGCCAAGAGAGAAATCCTGGGGAATCAGCAGAGACGTCTTGGGGAGATTTCATGGAACCCCCCTTCTCAGAAATGTAACAAAATCTCACTTCCTGCAACTCAGTCAAAAGTGGGGCTTGAGGCATCCTTTGGTCCAGAGTATCCATGTTGTGCTCATGACCTGCCAGGCAGCCACTGAGTAGCTGTGCTGTCTGTCAGGATGACTGCTGAGGTATCCCAGGGTGTTGACCTCAGGCAATGAGAAGTATCTTAGTTTTCAGGCATCTGTGGGGGTTACAGAAATGTACCCCATGGAGCTGGGAGCAATAATCTACTACCTATGGGCTCTGATTGTGGACGAGATCCTGCCACAGAGGCCCAAGCAGAGGCTGCCTGCTTTGCAGTTCTGTCCATTCTAACACATAGAGCTGCCACCTCTGCCGGGCACGACTGTCCAACTTGCCTCCACACTGTCCCCCACTGAAGCCCTTGCAGCAATAGCAGAGTCCGTGGGGTGATTTTATTTATTGCTTGAGTGTTTTCCAGGCAAAGAATCTGGAATTAGAGTGACCTTTAGCCCACAGCAGCTGCTGATTTATCACAGGATTTGTGAGAGCCTCCTCCAGATGTTGATGTTCCTGACATGAAGCCATTTAATTTGAAATTGGCTCAGCTGGAAAATTAAGTTAAGGGCTTTTATAGTCACAGTCCAAAGAAGAAATTTTACCCTTTTTTATAAACCTGAGGTGTTAGTGGTACAAACCACAATTCAAAGAAGTTTAAATTCTGGACCAAGTAATGTGACATTGTGCCTGGAAGCAGGCAAAAAGGTGGGAGGCAAATTCAGTTCCTCTTACCAGACGAATCACCACTGGGACCTCAAGACCTGCCAGAACTTGTAAAGAGACTACAGATGTGTGGGAGCCTCTGTAGAGCTCAGGTGAGAAAAGAGGCAATCCCCCGGCACAAACGGAGCATAGAAATTGGCTCCTCGACTCAAGCCTGAGCTTGGAATCGCTACTGCTGATTAATAGCCCTCCAGGTCAGACTTTCCATCATTAGGTGGTCCCTGGTACCTGTCAGAATCTCTAACCTGTTTAGTACTCTGTAAAATTTCAGAGCCCCCACCTTGCTCTGGAGTTCCGCCAGGAAGAGGTGGGTGGTAGTGGCTGCTGCTGTGCGGAGCAGTGAACTGTGTGGGAAGGAAATATCCCTCAAGCTGCTGGTTGTCATCAAAAAACTGGGCATCTGAGGTGAGGATGAATGTGGAGGTATAAGAGGCACCAGGTTGGGTGACATCTCCTGCCAGATTCAAGGCAGAGTCAGAGCTCAGGAGAAGGGAACCTTGAGAAGTCATAGCTTCCTTTCTACTTATTTAATGCATGAAACATCACAGAATACATACAGGAAATAAGACCTCTCAATTGATAAGGCGGACAGAGGTGGTGGAAAAAAAGAAGTCTTGGAAGATATTTCTTAAGTGGATAACAAGGAGTAAAGGATGCGACAACTTATTTCTAATATTAATACCTTATATACATAGAAAAAGATAGCTTGTGTTGTTCTGAGAGACCAAGGGAGAAGTCCGAGATCAACAAATTAAACCCACAAAGAAGTACATTCTTAGATAAATTACAACAGCAACAATAACTAAAGAAGTGGTCTTTCTCTAATTCTATGTCAATGGTGCCGACCCTATGACACATACACTGCAGCTGGCTTTTGTTATCATGGAAAACTCTGAAAAGCTCGCCATTACTGCTCTAGAGATGTTCTCGAACCACATTCTGAATACCTACTCAGCCACTGCTCCAGATGATAGATAGGCTTAAGTATGGACAAGGACCTCCCTGAAAGAATCTTTGATGAATATCCTTCATGTCTAGAATTCTAGACCAGCCTACTCTTAAAATGATGTATAACTATTGTATCAAACTGTGTAAGTCTTGCTCTGGTAATTTGATAAAGGAAGATATCAAAACTCTTCAGTGGAATATTGAGAAAATGTGAAAGGTACATATCCAATGTTTCAAGTCTTCAGAATGACTATTAGTGTGTTAAAACCAAAATATGTTTTTAATTTAATTATATTAGGGGACATGTTAGGCAAATTACATAGATAGAAAGAATTGGAGAGTGTGGATATTTTGAAATATTTGCTGCAGTTCCACAGCCCAAGATTTGAGTTCCTGATTTTTTCCTCTGGATGTTTTACATCTGGATTGATTTACAGTGGGACGCGTGCCCACTTTTTGACCGACGGTTCTTCTTAGTAACAATGAAGCACCCACCCGAGAGAAGCATCTTCACCTCTGTGTTGGTCAAACAAGTGAGTCAGAGATTCTTTTCACATAGGGATTGAATCTACCCTTCCTGAGGCTGCACACAGTCAGACAGTTAAAGCTGTGTTTTTAATTAAAGTGTTATGATGAAAATGTTGACTGTAGGGAGGATCATTCATTATCCAGAGAGACTGTCCACACTTGCCAAACATCTGGATTTGGTGGGGAAACATCTGAGTGGCCCAACTGAATTTTTCTTTTTCATTTAGATGTTTTGGTGTCATGTAGACCCAGCCTCTGTGAAGAGTTGGAGGAAAACTTGGCAGAAACAAAGCAGAATGACTCAATGCAAGTGTAAGGTCTAAAAAGAATTAAAAGTTTTCTTTTGACGGCCATGATGCAGGAGACACTGAAAGAAAGTCGTTCTTCGAATATGTCAGCAAGTAATGACCAGGCAGCAGAAAATAATGAGCTAAATTCTTAGACCTCTTTCACAAGTAAGGAGAACCACTGGTAAATTATGAAGCCATAAAAATGCTACCAAGCAATGTGAACTGTAAATCAGTATAGCAGCTATTTGGAAATCCTGACTACACAAAGATTAACAGAAAAAACATCTATAATCTCGAGCATGAAAACATGCATGGAAGAAACCACTTACCATCTTTATGAAGGCTGAAGGGAAAAAGAGAAGAATTCGAAGAGTTAGGCTAAAATCGAATGCCATTAGACCAAGCTGGGAAAGGAAGCAAGAGATGTAAACATGACTCATCATGAATATATGTTGTTTTCAGTTGTGGGCAATGGACAAGCTCCATAATCCATCAGGCCTCTTTGCAGGTCAGTGCCTGTTCTCTCTGAGAGAGTGAGGTGCTTTCGTTTAGAGTTAGAAAAATTAATTAGCACTGTCATTGTGCTCCTGTATCCAACCAAATCAGTGCATAACAGTATTTCTTTTTCATTCATCTCTCTCCCCTTGTCTTTCCTACACCATATGAGACTAGTTCTTCTCTAGAAGGTGGTAACTTTGGGTGCAGATTTCTCCCACACCCAACCCTGGTAAATATACACTGCATTTCTATATACCCACTTCTTCCTGTTTGGAAGATGTTTTAATTATATTCACTTTTTGACCACATTTTTAATAAGAGATGAAAATCCTTAAGAATGTAGAAAAATACTAATGGAGCATGCAGAAGATGTTATGCTAGGAAAAACAGACCCTAGTGTAGGCTGGCAGGGAGTGAACACATGAATGATATTAAAAGATTATAGAAAGATGGGTAGAAAAGAATGAAATGAGATTCAGCTTGAAAAAAAATGCAAAGTGATGCCTTTGGGAGCAAGTAACCAGAAACACATGAGTTTGCAATGCGCTGTAGCAACAGAATTAGCTGGAGACAGAACCCTTGTGCCAGCAAGAAGAAGACGGATGATCTCAGCACCCCTCAGAGAAACGACCCTTAGAGAGGACCGAGTTCAAATCTCCCCTCTGAAAATAAAAAATGAGAAAGAAAAATAGAAAAGGGACCAGGAGATCCCCTTACTCGTTATTTGGGAATTGAAAGTTGTTGACTTGAGATGAAGATTTTCAGTTTCACAGACTGTGCTGACGACTAGCAGCAGATGATGACAGGAATGGAGAGCATTGCCGATCCGGCTTATAAATTTCTGCACCTGGAGCACATCAGAGAAGATCGGCCTCGAGAACCTATTCCATTCTTGTCCTCGCACTTTACAAAGAAGCTAAGACTCAAATTCTTCCAAAGAGATTGGATTTTACTAATGCCACTTCACAAGAGGCAGCAGCAAATACAAAACCTTCTAGCTCTCAGTTATAATCTGTTGCCTTCTCAATAACCTGTGAATGTGAGGACATATTGGTCTTGAACAGAAACTCATTCTTTTTTATCCTGGCATTTTCTCTGGGTCCCTGTAGCTCTTCTTCCAGCCCTAAAGGTTGTTATCACCTTTGGTCCATGTCTCCAGCTAGACCCTGAATCCCCTCTTCAGCTTACAGAAAAGGTCTAAGAGGAAGACACCTTCAGAGACCTGGATTGAGAGACAGAGAGACCCTCCTGTATTTCCCCTTGTCCTTTCACTTTTGTTCACTGAGACAATGGCCACACCATTTTAGAGTCAGTCCTTGCCCACATCTGACAGGAAGGATGACATCCCACTTTTTCTTGTGTTCCCTTACTTTTCCTATAAGGTCTAGCACACACAAGTGTCCTTTGCATGAATGTGAAATTAACAGTGCATTCTGATTACTCCACTCATCCACTTCTAGAAGTTCTGTTTGTTCCAAAGCTCAGAGATTGGGAGAGGTGATATATTGAGGGGTGTGCTGTCTCCACATGGCCACCATTGGAGTTCAAGTGCAGCGCTGCTCATTCTCCTCAGACATTTCACACTTGAGCAGAGTGGAAGTCCTTTCCACAAATCGAGCTTAATCAGTTCATCCAAATGTAGTCACCTCCCACCAGCTCAACTGACTGGCCAATTCTATCATTCAACTTTTTCTCAACTATGCTTTGTATAACACTGTATTTCACTAATAAAGAAGAAATTCCATGGTGAAATAAATGGAAAACATTTGGCCAAACAATAACTTTTAAAAACTTTCCTGTGAATGTTTCTAAATATGAGCACAGAAATTTTTCTCCTCTGTGAACCTATTGTATGCAGGGAGCATGTTTTATGGAAAACATCCCGAACATGATGAGTGTTCTGGCCAGGTGACCAAGCTGTTTCTCGGCATAATAAAAATAGCCAGTATCCACTGTGGGTCAGTCCCTGTTGTAACACTTCATATGCATTAACTCATTTAGGTATGAATATTATCCTTATGTTACAGATGCGAGACTGAAGTGTAGAGGGGTAAAGAAATCCACATGCGCTCACACATCTGATAAACAGCAGAATCAGAACTCAGTGCTAGAATTTCTGAATCCAGTGCCCAGTACACGAAGCTAATACCCCACCATCCATAACTGTCCCTCCAAGTTGACCTTTGGTGCTACAATGTGAGTGCAAGCCCTCTTCAAAACATGCAAACCTTATGTAAAAGGAAAAAGGGTGTGGGGGTAAATAACGAGGGGGAAAAAGAATGTGACAGTAATAAAGAAAAAAGAAACAAAGCTTATGTATGTAGGAGGTGGGGGGTTGCAGGGTAGGAGGAAAGGGAAAAAAAATGAGAATTAAGTCATGTCATATTCTGGTAAAAACTCTCAATGTTGAATGCCATGATGATGTGTATTCATAATGTACCAATAAAGATTTAAATTTTTCAAAAAACATGCAAATTTTCTAACTATTTGAAAACAACTAACACTCTCTTTATGAGACTTTCTCTGACTAGTCAAGCATTCTTCAGTCAATAATGCTTTCTTCACAGTTGCCCTCTGAACCCTAGAAAGGATATTGTGTTCTCATTATGTTCTCATGTAGATCACAAAAGTAATCCAGGCAACAAAATGTGAATCTGCTAGAGATGAGAACCAAAAACATTGTCTTACTCTACAAACACATTCGATTTGGGGGTTTTTCCTTTGTCTTCAAGGGGTATCTAGGTTGATGTTGGCCCTTATTTAGCTAAAGAACAATTAAAGACCAAACTCAGCTAAGCCTGTGACGAAACTAATTCAGGGATGTACACCGCTCTCATCTCATTCTGCCCAGTTAGGGAAATGGGAAAGTATAAGGTAGGCTTCACAGGGACATGCCTTCCTGCCCATTTGCAGCCCTTTGACCCTCCTTTGGCCAGCTGGCAGGTGAAGCCCATCCTCTCAGGAGGAAATCATAGGGCAGCGCCAGACACCACGTAGGCAGAGGGCTTGGGAAGAGGAACTTTTAATGATGCATCCAATTAACAGAGTGGGACAGAGGATGCCTGAAGGCAATCTTACATTATTAATAAAAATACAGATACAGCCTGATGGACACATCAAAATATACCCCCTTCTGCCTCTCCCCTTCCACCAGAACCACTTAGTGCAGAAGAGCAGGTTAGGAGCAGTCTATCTCTGAGATACAGTGGTCAGACCTCGGCTCCAGTGGGAATTTCCCTACTTGACAGATGGAGATTGACTGAATGTTAGCTAACATTTTTCCTCTAATTACTAATTATATCAGAGAAAGAGGCTTTATGGCCAGAGTCCTGGAAATGTGAAATTTGATCAGTAGAGATTTGCAGTCAAATAGAAGATTGATGTGTGACGTCAGGCAGCTGGCACGGAAACCCACCGACCGGGGGGCAGCAGCTGCTCATGGTGGATTTGAGAGGGGGAGGAGTATCCAGGAAAGGGGGATCAGAAAGGGATCTGGGAGACGAGAGACAGGGAGAACCATGTTAACCATTTTGCTGCCCCTCCCCCCTTTTCTGTCATTCCAGATAAGAACATACTAATCCTCTGAGTTTGAGGCTGGAGCTGACAGGTGGCAAGGCCTATTCCTGCACCGAAGGCAGCTGCCGGAACTGAGCATGGGCAACGGGGAAAGGGAGCCTCAGGTGGCAATGTGCGCAGAGCAATTGACCTTCACCCTGAAGCACACCCACTACCCTCCCACCACTCAAACAGAAGAGCATGACCTTGAAGATCACACACACAGAGCATTCCCTGGCACAGGAATGCTGAGAGGGTTGTCCAAGGACCAGCTGCAGTGGAATCCCTTGACCTTCTGCTTGCTTAACAATGGAGATTCCTGGACCCCATCCCAGGCCTCAGAGTGCAAAGCACTGAAGGTGCCATCACTATCTCCTTGCATCACTGTTGCTCATATCATCCTATTTATTATTTTTTTGTTCACAGCAATCTGAAGTGATACCATTTATTGATTTTTTTCTTCCCCTTGCTAATGTGTCCCTGGGATGTAAGAACCACCTGCTCAGAACAATATCTAGAACATACAGGAGACCTGATAATATTCATTGATTAAATAAATAGGAGAATTCAAGGGAAAAGGAAAGAAGGAAATCCAGAATTTATTCCCCAGTGGATAAGCAAACTCAGCCCAGTCTGCATGCCAAGGGGCTCTCAGATGGCATGCATGAGAGTTGTGCCCAAAAGAAAAGGAGGCCGCTCTCCATGGGGTGCTTTCAATATGACACAGAAGAATATGAACCTGGGGCCGGGGAGTTAGCTCGGTGGTTCCGGCGCCTGTCTTGCAAGTGCAAGGGCCCGGGTTCGATTCCCCGGTAACCATATAACAATACTGGGTGTGGAGACCCACACCCAGCAGCAACCAGTACCACATACCACAGTGCCAGGCGTGGTGGCTCACACCTGTAATCCCAGCACTTGGGAGGCTGAGGCAGGAGGATTGCTGTGATGTGAGTTTGAGGCTGAGCTCAGGTCCAGCCTGAACCACAAAGCAAGACCCTGTCTCAAAAAACCACAAAAAAAAAAAAAAAAAAAAAAAAAAAAAAGAATATGAACCTTCTACATGCAATGAGACTCCTGCTCACCACATCCAACTACTCAAAACAGACTCCAAAAAGAAATATTCCCACAGCCCAGGATAAAGACACCGCCATCACTCAGCCAGTGTCTGGACTCTGCATCTTACCACCTCTACCTCAGGAAAGTCTGTAATCCACATCCACCATTACTCTCAAAGATCTCTATGATGTCACTCACTGGTAAGCCAGTATATCTCCCCCTCCAACTAATTCTATAGCCCTAAATATAAGGACAGCATGTTGTCCGTTGCAAAACCAGAAAGGAGGTGCTAAAATCTGACTTTCTGCCACATAAAGCAATTATATCTTCCAGTTCTGTCACTTCTTGCATTTTCTTCCATGTTTACTCTTGAAGCTGAGACATCTTTGGGGCTTCATTTTTGTAACTGTCAAAAAGGAAGGACAATGGTAACATTATTCCACTTTGAGTAATACATCTTATTTAATCTTTGTATGAGTCTATTTTAATACAATAAGATGGCTAGTGGTAATCTACAATTACTACAGTACTCACAGACATAACATATTACCACGCTCCATTTTTCTGATGGATAATGCTATCTTTAGAAGTTCATTATAACTAAATCGGTTTTCAAATCTCCATACTGTGTAAGAACATAGTGTTCCCATTTGAGGATTTTCTATAGGTTGTGAAGTTCAAGGCTCATAGGCTACTGGATTTTTCAGGGTTCTGAAGAAACATGTAACCTGAATCCCCCCTGCTCAACATATCGTAGAGGAAGCAACAGAGTTCGAGAGCCTAACTTGTGTGGGAAGTGATAAAGGCAGTACTCCTATATTTTTGCTTGCAGATCTTTTTATAGGAAGCCCAGTGATTAGGGAAATAACTACTAAAGTCAGAGCCTAGGTGACTATTGACCAAGTCCCTATAGACCAAGACTTCAACTGGCTTCAGAGATATCCGCATTTCACTCAGTCACTATGGCGTACATCTTCCGTCATCAGGGTCACTGCGCTCGCACAGAGGCAGCAGTGTCACGGTTAGAAGGCTCCGAGATGTAAGGCAACTGTGACTGAGGCAAAGCTGAAGAGCTCAAGGACTGGCTGAGTTGAAGCTCACTTCTCTTAGAAAGTGACATCAGAAAGTTCCCCTCCTTCAGCAGTGGGAGAAGAAAACCCAAGCCCTCCCCGGGGAGGCAGTGCTCACGCTCCTCAGGCACTATACTGCACTCTCCAGTAGCATCTCCATCTCCGAGAGCCATCTTGACATGTGTGGTCAGCCCCAGCATCATCTCAAACCTACAGAGGACACCGAAGCTGCTGCGGGCAGGTCTTCTCCTCTCATAGGCTAAGGGGGAAAGATTAACAGCATTCTCTGGCCCTAAGGGAAGTGGTCATCAGAGTTGTAAGACTTACGTGGCATCAGTTTTCCTTTGGGGCCGTGGAGCTTTGGCATTGATGAGAAAGCTGTTGCCTCATGTATGTGTTTCTCAACACAAAACATCTGCTGTTGCATGTATGTGTTCTCAAAGTATTCTGAGTGCTAAGCCAAACCCAAGAGCACTGTCCCTTTCCAAGGCTAGAACAAATAGGAGTGGTTCGCCACCACCTCTCTTTTCTCTGCTTAGAGAATTCCTGAAAGTGCCGGTGGGATGCACTGCGAAATTCTGCTGCACAATCTGCCTGCAGGAATGGGTCTGCTTCCTGCGTTTCTGCAGCACTCTAGGCTGTGCTGAGCCACAGGCTCACTCCGTGGGGTTCTAGGTACACACGCTTTCCAGGCTCATTCCTCAGACTGCACGGATACTTTTCCAGAGACGAGGTGCTCTTTATCCAGTTCGTCCAGTTTCAAAGCCCAGCACATCAAAGACACTGGAAGAACAAGGGGAGGGGAAAGACTCCCTCTACTTCACACAACCATTCAGCCTCAGATTTCTGACAGCGCAGACCTTGATGCTAAACTAGGCTGTCATCGCACTCATTGGATGCCCCACAAAGAGTGATACCAATTTTTCAGAATCATTTGACTGCTAAAGAAATGAAGAACATAGAGCTCAGGCCAGTTAATTCTTAAGTATGATTAGACGATGGCTTATGAGCTCCGTCTAAGCTTTAAATCAGGATCATTTTCAGGTATAATGGAAATTACATGGTGGCTTTGGCTTCACAGGGAGGGACTTCGAGCTCATCAGCCTCTGGAATGCCACCATCTGAGATGCCAGGGCCAAAACAAAGGAACGCTATCGATTAAGGGTCTCCTGTCAAGACTGTTCCAAGGTTGTGATGCTGCCTCGATGAGACAGGATGGAATCCTAGCCACGGGGATAATTGCTTTGCAAGGGGCCACAGCTGTTGCTGAAGGGGAAATCAGGGGAAAATTCTGGGTTTCTTACTTGCAACTTTTTGTTGACAGTGCTAGAGATTGTTTTTGAATTGCCCGATGCCCTTGATCATTGAGAATAGTTATTTCTTTAGTGTCACAAATGTTGCCTAGTTTTTCATAACATGACTAGCTCTTACTATATAGTACTTGTAAAGTGGTACTTGCTCATAACTGTTTGACTAATTAGTTAAGTAAACTGCCAAGAGTCAAATTTAATAGGAAATGGTAGCTCTTGAGCACAAGAAAGATACCACTTTACTATTTGAGCCAAGATTCTTCCTGGCCCTTTCCTGAAAATATACAAACATAAAGAAAGAGGCATAGCATGACAAACACTTTAATCTTTTCCAGGGTATGACTCTATCTACATCATAGTTTCCTATCCATATTCTATGATCAAATCAAGTCTTTTCCAGCCCTTTCCCGTCACTCCTGTAATCACAATTGATCCCTGAATAACAAAGGATTTGCCACACATTTGCAAACTCTTTGGCCTTTCAAATAGCTAAAATGACCTAATGTCGAAAAGAACAGTGGCATATATGGACTTTGCCAAAAGTTGGACCTACAGTGGTTGGCTTAAGCAGTGTTAGACAGCCCCTGTGACTAGAGCATCAAATGAAATGAAATCCCCTCCTAGAATCATGAATAGCCAGGCCTCATCCTAAACTAAGCAGGCCCTAGGAGCATGGAGGGCAATGGTCTAATCCTCAAACTGCTTCTTCCCCCTACATTTCACTGAGGTTCCATACGTTTGTCCCTGCCTTGCCTCTACAGCCTTAGACCCAAACACATCTTCGAACTCTTTTCCTTTACTATCAGCCTGTCTGATGAACTTCTTTTAAAACTCATTCAAACAGGAAAAAATTTTATGATGTTGATTCTTCTCTGTTGTTAAAGGATTTCTCCAACTTTATAAATCTAAACACTAGAATCACCTTTTCCCTGGGAATGAAATATGTTTTTATCTTTATGCTAATACACAGATAATATTTCCACCTTCAGTTCACCAACAATATGTATATTCTATAGCTTTCCTTTAAATATTCTGCTTGGAGGAAAGTAAATGGTTTTGTTTGGTTCCCCTGAATGCTGCAGTAACTCTTAATATTTCCAATGCATTCCTGGACTGAATTTAGTGGAAATTTGAAGAAAATGAATATATTCCATAAAAAATGTGGTCTCCAAAATGTCTGCTAGATAATAGTAATAGTGCAGATTGATGCAACATTATATAACTTACAAGGTATATCACTTACTTTTGCCAAATGACCCTCAAACCAATCATATGACATCTAAGAGGAGCAAGACCTAAGTGCTCAGAGTGAGCAGGAAAGTGGAAAACTCCTCCCACACTGTAGCCCACATAGTTTTCAAAGCTTTGCTGGTATCTCAGTGAGGAAGACCAAAGAGGACAAAGTCAAGTGAGGAAACTATTTGCTACTATTGAACAAGTACTTGCACTGTGAAATGTATGATTTTCATGTTTGACCTCCAAGTGATGGCAAGCCATTGTTCATGGACCGTATTTCATCATGTCTCAAGTCTGAGATCAGAAATTGCTGGGCTCTAACTTTCTAAGTTCTTGTTTTGAACATTTTGTAAATATGCATCTAAAACTGCTCTCACCATTTGACAGAACCTCCCACATGAAAGGAAAAAGGAAGACTCCCACTATTTGTGGTTATTAAAGTCCCCCCAGTTCTTCTGGGAGACTAACATTCATGCTTTTGGTGCACTCCTAGCACTGGGAAGAGACCTCACCTCGTGACTCTGGGCTCTCTGGGCGGTTTCCCCTGGGCCTGCTGCACAGACGCTCAGGTAGAGGCTGAGGCCTGACAACCTGGCCGGGCATTGTGGCTATGGAACCCCTTCCCACTATGTTTTAACTTTGGACATCTGAGGAGCACCTGGAAAGAGGGAAACAAACTTCCTCCTTCTTCAAAGGAGAGAGCTGAGGGCGAGGTATAATTTACTTTAATCAATTTCAACTTCACTTACCCAGGCTGCTTTACAGAACCAACACCTTTCTCCTCAGTGTCAAAGATACTGGGGCTGGGAGATAGCAGATGCACCTCTTGGAACGCTAGGAGCCCCCCACCTACTGAAGTTGCTCTGCTCTGTCTTCTGAAAGGCTGTTTTAAGGTGAAACTATTACACCCACATTTTAGCCTCCTAAAATATATCTCCCTCAAAGTTTTCAAAATAATAACAATTATATCTTACAAGTAATGTCTCACAATGTCGAAATAATGTCTACACAGGCGCACAACTGTTAAGTTTTTCCTGCAAATGTGGAGGAAGGGAAAGAAGTAGGAGGAATAGAAGAGAGACTTTGCCCAGCTTAGGGCCCACTCAGTAATGGTGTTTTGAATTTTAAAACTTCAGGTATTACAGTTTGCATGTCTTTAGCAAAATAAATGATCATCCTTAATCTGATTTATAAACTGCCTTACTTGAAATCAAATGGCACTTATCTTACTAAGTCACCGGAGTTGAGTATTAATGTGTACAAAATATATCAGCTTCAAATTATTCAAGTTTCATAAACCAAGAGAAATACCTGATGAAATAAGGGAAAGAATCCTTACACATATTCCTAGGAGTAAAGTCACCCCTTGGTGGTCATAATGTACTGTTAGTGACAAAGAAGACACAACTTTCACATGTGGACTTTGGAAAATAGATGCTCACTATAAGAGTTATTAATTTGTTTTTGAATACAAAGATAGTAGCAGAAAGAATTAGACAGTAATTAGTGATGAGTTAACTACCTGAATTTTTAATTGCTACTTTTTATGAAGTCCACATAGAGTATACAGTTGTATAAAAACATAAAAGTTGACAAATCTACACTGATTTTATTTATATTAGCAATATATTTGAGAAGGAAGGGCCTCTTAGTGAATGATGTCACATTTTCTCAGTGGTATCCTGTTCCTTTACTTAGCAAGGCCTTCGTTTTGTCGTGAATTCTCTTACTTAAAATGTCTCTGCCAGTCACCACTACTGAGCATTTTCATCATAGCTGCAAAAGTGATATCCACTCCACTTAATTTGTTCCGGCCTTGTTCATAAGCACTTGTGCTACTTCCTCCTCCCACCGATTTGCATCTGTCTTTCGAGACTGACCCATGGCAAATCTGATAAAAGCAAACACCTATGTATAAATCAATGTCCACTATCCAATTCAACACTTTAAAAAATCCACAAAGAACTCCAGGTACAATAAAAAAACCTTCAGCAACATAATAAGGCCTAGAAAATATTATGGGATATTTTTCCTTTTCACTAGTGACCAAATAAATGTAGAGACTCTGTGGTTGTTTCCTGAACGTCATTAGGCTTAACCTAATTTCTAATTAAATTTAGATTCTTTGTCATTCAATTCAGCATGAAGTGTGTGGAAGTTTGGCCATGCAGAAGGAGCTGTATTTGCTTTGTATTTCAAAATGATGTTTTTCTAAAGATGAACAATGCATTGGGTACCACAGGTCCATGCAAAAACAATCTCCATAGGGCCAGGAATTTAACTCAGTGGCCAGTGCCTGCCTTGCAAGTGCAAGGGCCCAGGTTCGATCCCTAGTAAACACATACAATAATACTGAGTGTGCAGACTCATGCCCACCAGCAATCAGATCCACATACCACACAGTGCTGGGCGAGGTGGCTCACGCTTGTAATCCCAGCGCTTGGGAGGCAGAGGCAAGAGGATTGCTGTGAATTCAAGGCTGAGCTTAGGGCCAGCTGGAACTAGAAAAGAGACACCGTGGCTCAAAAAAAAAAAAAAAAAAATCTCTGTAACAAACTGCTATGAGACTCCAGAAAAATTTTAAATAAAATCATCAGTGACAAACATGCCAAAATTCTGACAAACATCTACATTTCTCTTATTCAAGTATTCAGCAAATAAATATATAAAAATCAAATGAGAATGGGCTCTATAAAGACAGAGAAAAAGGAGAAAGAGACAGAAAAAGGGAACAGCAATTTTCAACACAGAGAACAGAGATTCTTCTTTTAAAGAGAAAGGAGAAATATAAAGGCCTAAAATAAAGAAAAAGCCTTAACATATGAAAGAGCTTATCATTAGAAGGAGAACTGAGTCCTGCAAAGACCTTGGACCCTGCTCAGGAACAGAGGGAGGACCTTCCAGGAAGAGCAGAGCCAACAACAAGGACAGGAGCGTCATGGATGTCGGGGGAGTGTCACGGAGCCACAGTGCAGAGGACCTTCACATCCCAGGAGAGACCAGAGTTGGAATGAGGTGCAACTCTGAGTAAGAGCTCTGTGGGTGTAGAGGGAGACATGAGCTTGTTTTTTAACTATAACTGTGGTTACAGAATTGATCGTTAGGACAAGATGGAAACAGGACAAGCCACTAGGTTCTTGATGTAAAAGAGATGACATGACAATGGCGGGGAAAAGAGAGAAGGCCCCGGAGGGACAGAGGAACTAACCTGGATCGGTGGAGGGAGATGACAGTGAACAGAGACTACTTCTGGGAAGAGTTTTCATGGAAAGAGCAGAAAACCAAGAAGGCAGGATGAAACCAAGGCAGGGTGTTTGCTAGCTACGGACTATCATATACTTCCTTGGTATCCTGATGTGAATAATTCAATAGTGAGGAACCATTTGATGATGTGGGAAAAAGCTGTATCTCAGGAGAATTAGATTCTGTAACAAACTGCTATGACTCGGTGGTTAGCAGAAGTTGATTCCATCTGAGTTTTAGAGGCCTGAAGTCCAAGATCTAAGTGTGTTTGGGTTGGTTTCTTTAGAGGCCGCTCCGCTTGGCTTGGAAATGTTTGCCACCTCCTCTTTTCATTTGGTCTTTCTTCTACGAGTATTTGTGTCCTCTTGACCTCCAGAAGATCCCAGTCGTGCTGGAAGTGGGCCTCCTCAATGGCCTCATATAACCTCGTCACCTCTCTAAGATTGCACCTCCAAAGGCAGTCACACTGTGACATTCTGGGTGTGAAGAATTCAGCATGTCACTGATACCCTCTAGCATTTCTGCTAGAAGACAAGGGATGGGCTCCAGTGTGTATGCACAAGGGCTCAGCACATGTACAACCAGAAGACTGAAAGAAAAAATATGGGAATAGCTCAGTTTTGTAAGGTGAGCGAGGGAAACATAGATGTGAAGAAAGCCAGATCATTAACTCAGAGCAGGTGGACAATATGTTAGGGTGTCAGTAGAAAGAAAAAGAGGAAAACAGACATTTGAGAGAGTGGTAGAGTGACTGATAAAAAGAGACAGAATTGCCAGGCAGCATGAGAGCCCACCTGTTGTTAGGGTGAGACCGATCCATATGGCTGTGTGTCTTCTTTCTGCAGCTGTGTTCAGCTCCCCGGAAATCACAGAAAGTAGGCAGCAACTTGAGTTACACTGGAATTGTGATCGTACTGAACAAATACGTGGGAAAGAAAGCGATACAAATGATTTTAATGTTGAAATGTAGATTTAAAACCATAAGTTCGGAGGAGATAAAGAAGAATACATGACAGCAAGAGGAAGTTTCCTTCCGGTGGAGTTCGGAAACCAGCCACGGAGGACAGAACACTGGAGAGACAGAAAGACAGGACAATGATGTTGCAGAGAGACTGAAATGAGAGGCTGAGTAGCTGCAGTTGTTAGCAACGCCCGATCTGCAGCCCTGACTATGAGGAGGAAGGACTAGCAATGCCCGATCTGCAGCCTTGACTATGAGGAGGAAGAACTAGGTGTAAGAGCGGAGGAGGATCAGATCATTCGGAGCATGGGTTGTCCCCAGGAATCCGAGGTGCTATGAATTATTCCAGGTGTAGCTTTTTAAAAATGTGAAACCATGAGCATACGTGAACACTGCGAGGGTCAAAGGAATGACCTTGAGGTCTGCAGCTGACTGTGGTAAGACAAGTGGGCAGCAGAGGCTGAGGGCTGTGCTCACAGTGAGCCAGGAGGAGGAAAGACCGGAAGCAGGGAGGCCAGATGAGAATAAAGGGCAAGGAGGACAGTTCCTCCTCCTTCTCCTCCTCCTCTTTTTCCTCCTCCTCCTTTTCCCCTTCCTCCTCCTCATCTTCCTCCTCCTCAGACTCCCAGGTTCGGGATAAGAAACAGACACTGTCTGGGATGACTCTAAGCAGAATATTAGGAATACTCAGGCACTAGGCTTTACTTGAAGAGATGCAGTACATCCCACAGGGTCTGGGGTTAAAGATGGCTGTGCAAATGGGAAATAAATAAGAAATGGGTGGAGTAAGAAAAGACACCATCTTGGGCTTCCTATTGGATGGCCACAGGGAAGGGAAGAGGTCGAAATGAACCCTGATCCAGTGCTCATGAGGAAGGCTATGGAGGTGGGAGGCTTTCATGGGAGAGGCAGAGGCCACCCTGTTCAGGCTGGAGGAGGGTGATGTGGAGGCTGCTGCTGGCTTCTCTTCTGAAAGCACCTAGGGAGAAGGGAGTAGAGTGACAATTAGGTTCCATGTGCCAGGGGCCAGAGATACAGAGATGCTGCTGCCACAAGGGGCCCAGAGAACCTGTGAGAAGTGTGAGAAGTAAAGGAACCATCCCATCGTAACTCCCATGATTCTCTGCTACCTACCTCCAGAGCATGACCAACAGCTCTGAACAGTGTCATCTGTGTGCAGGTTGACTGCGAGTGATGATGAGGATCATTTAGACTGCAACTTGTGAGACCAAACTATTTATGCCACTTATCTGTACCTCATCCACGTAGACATTATAATACCTTCCCAGAAGTTATATCCCAAATATGGGTATGGTCACTTAAGAAAAATCAGGGATGAAATATGAAATTTACATGAAAAATATGAGTTCAAAGCGAGGCTTTCTCCTTTTCCATCTGTCAGCCATACTACAACCACTTTAAACAGTCTGGTTCCAGTTCAAGGTTATTCTTCTGAAAAAAAAATATACTTGATTATTGTATTAGAAGAGGACTACGTAATATACTGGTATCAAAATGCTGAGTGTTCCGCATGACTACTAAAATAGTGTCATGAAACCAACACTGAATATGGATCAGTTTTAGACGTAGGAATAAATATGACATTTGAGTATTTCAGCCTCACTTTTTCAGGCCTGGAAATTGATTGCTTAGCAGACACTCACTCTACTGACATTCCCAGGCTGCGAAGACCTCTGTGGCAGGCTAGATGGACTTCCGTGTGGGACAGGAAAACCACGCAGCATAGATGTGAGTCATTGGAGGTGTATCAAGACCGGGTTTAAGCTACTCATGTGCAGTAGCTTCCAAAAGTTCCCCTGAGAACTACCCTGGCACTAGACTTCTTGCTATGAGATAAAACACGTCTTAGTTGTTATTGTTTTTCCTACTGTGATATTCAGCCAGGCGTGTCCTCTCCATTGTGTGGTATGAGTGTTGCCATGCTGGCAGCTTGTGAGGGCGCACAAGTGTCTCTGTGCTGATGGGAACTGCACGACTGCCAGCCGAGCAGCACTGACACACTGGGAACTGACAGCATCCATTCAAAAGACACCTCTCAGAAAAATAGGTTCAAGGAATGCTGATAATTTACCCTGGTCTCACCTTAAATTTCCAGCAAAGCATAAAGTTTTTAGAGCTGATTTTGCAGTGCTTTTTAAAAATTTTTTATTTATTTATTTATTTTTTAATCTTTATTGGTACATTAAATATACACATCATGATTGCACTCCATAATGGGGATTTGTACCAGTATAAGACACAACTTAATTATCATTTTTTCCCATAGCCCTACCCACCCTACCACCCCCCCATATACATAAAATTTGTTTCCTTACTTTTTTGTTACCATCTCAACATTGTCCCCTTTCACCTTATTTTACGTTGAGCATTTTCTATTTCACAATATATAACATACAATGCTAGGACTCATTTACATCTTTATTTTTTTTTTATTCCTACTTCAAATTTCCCTCTTTGGCCAAGAATAGGGGATTCTAAACAAACACCAGGTGAACATGAAATCTCTATTCACCCCCAACATTGTTTCCTAGAAATACGCTTTTATTCCTGTAGCTACACACTGAAATTTTCTGCAGTGTATAATACTTCCAAGGGACGGAGGAAACGCAGTTATTTAATTGCTTTGTATTCTTGAGTATACTGCAAAAATGTAATCTCAGTGGAAGCAAAAAGAGTCATTAATATTTTGGAGACCTCCACAGGTTGCTTTTGACCAAGTCTACTTGAATTTAATCCACTTGGAAGTGTTGGCCTACTAATAGAGAACCTTTTCTGATTCTTATGTCTAAAGAGCGAAAAGAAGACTTAACCAAGGATGTTTACAAAACTCTAATTCCTGTAGATTCTAGAATTTTCTTTTAAGCAACTGTGTCCTTATGGATATATGAGCCACAGTTGGTGAAACGAACTATACGTGTCTACTCAAATGCAATTATTTGAGTCACATTGCTAGTTTCTGCCAGTGTGTGTTTTTAATAAAGCACATAGGCAAATGCACAGTAAGTGCACACGTTTTATGCTCTCAAACTCTAGGAAGCAGATTGTGGTACAATCATACCTCACTTTCATGGACCCAAGTTTCTGTACTTCCCTAGTTCTCACCGAAACACCTAAAAGTTTCACCACTGTGGTTCTCCACTTTTTTTCTTGCTCCCAATAAGGGCGGGTCATGGTCACCCCACCCCAAATCCCTCAGAGCTTCTGTGTACGTCATACAAACTTCAAGGTCAGCAGCTCTCTATGGACTGCTGGCTGTAGGCCCCCAAAAGGGTCAGATAGTGTATCCCACGTACCCTGGAAACAACTGGTTTGGAGCTGCCCTCTAGAGGCCGAGAGGCAACAGAGGCTGGAGATGAAGGGCTACCTGGGTATTTGGCCCAATCCTTTACAAATGAGGATATGGAGGTCATGCACAGGGAATCTCTCATTGTCAGAGTCCATCCAGCAGTAAGGAAACTTACTGCAGCTTTACACAATCTTAACTTCTCTGTTAGTTCCCACAGTATCTAGGAAGGGCAGTCCTATCTTGATAGCATTTAGTGAACACCT
>PVIR01010785.1:0-49012 GCA_004026965.1 Petromus typicus | reverse complement strand
TGCACGAAAGTGCTTTTCCAGTGCCTGGCATTTAGTTCATGTCCAGCAGATGTTAATTTTGGTCACTGCCAGCTATAATATTTCATCTGTGCCAAACTCAGGGAACCAAGTATCTCAGCTAACCAGGAGAGGGCTGAGAGCTAGAGGGACAGCAGGACAGGGCCCCGAGCAGCTAGCACGGCTGCCACAAAGGGGGCACATGGAAAGCCCAACCATGAAAAAGACCCCAGAACTGGGCGAGGAAATTCAAATACATCTTGTCATAACCAGCTCTGGAGGAGGGAGGGGGAGGTTCTGATGCGTACCACTTCCAGGGTGCAAATTCTCTTGCACTGGTCCATTTCAAGTTCCCACTGTGATGTCACTACACACAGAGCCAGGGAGCAACGCCACCAGCCCTGGTCATTGGTGCGTCCCTCTCTCCTGGCCCTTGTGAAGCCAGTGTCGTTTTAACCCCCATTTTACAGACAAGAACACCAAGGCTCAGAGATATCTGTTTGCTTGCCCAGGATCATGCCACAAGAGGCAGCAGCACTAGGACTGAGCACGGAGGTGACTCCATGTTCAAGCTCTCTGCACGGGGCCCAACACCCCCTTAGCATGAACACTGACCTCAGAGCACTGTGTGCGTCTGCCCAGACCCTCCCATCTCCTATGCTCAGTGCTCTGCACTATTCTCTGGAGGCCACTGTCCCACCAAGGTCTCACTGGGCTGGCTCCCAGTGTGGCCGCTGTGACTTTCCCACTTCTTCTTTCCCAGGCAGCAGAAGCATGCACCTCCTTCCACCCACCCATCCAGCCATCATATTTTACTAATGAAACAGCTGAGGGTCCCATATCACTTCCTCGAAAAGCCCTTGTGCCACAGAAGTCCTAGTGGCAGCATCTACAAAGTGGCTTGATCAGAACAAGGGAACTGTTGCTTATATAACTCAACAGTGCAGGGATGGCTACAGGCACGGATGGACCCAGCGGTGCAAAAAATGTTAGCAAGGCCTGGATCCCCCTCTCCGTGCTCCTCTGAGCTGTCCTCTCTCACAAACACCTCAGACTCTAATGTCAGCTGCTGTGGATCTTGCTGAAGTGCACGTCCTGGAGGCCAGGGGGAGGGGGACGACCCACAACAGCTCAGGCACGTGCAGGTGATGGCCCTGCTTCCAGCCCCCAGTGGGCCAGGTTACGTGGGGGCGGGGGTTACATTCCCAAACTGTTCATAAGATCCCCAACGTTGCTCATTGTGTTTAAAGGTTTTATAAATCCCTCAAATAAGGATAACATGAATCAGAAACGCGATACTGCGGAGGTTGCTCTGATGCACAGTATCCCCACGTTCACTTTCTGTCACTGTTTTTCACTTCTTTGAACTTTTACTAAGCAATCACTAAGTGCCTATTCAATCTCAGTCCTGGGCTGGTACTGAGGACACTGAGACCCAGTCCCTGCCACAGGGAGCTGCGGGTGCCTTCATTTAGCAAGAAAACTCGAGAAGGTCTGTGCTCAGTCTCCAGGGAGCAACAATAACAGCATAAACCTATAGTACTGACCCATGGTAAGGGCCATTCTAAGCCCTTCATAAGCCCTACTGACTCTATGCAGTAGATCTAATGATTAACCCCAGTTTACAGATAAGGTGAATGAGGTTCATGGAAATAAGCTATGAAATAACTAGCCTGAGGATATACAACCAGAAAAGGGAAAGAGAAGTGCCCATAGGAAAGCTATGGATGGCAGTATTCTATGTCAGGACTAAGAGATGCTACTGGGTGGAGAACAGGACCTTGATCCCTGGTTGCCAGAAAAGGAGGGGGTCAGATGTAGGTGGGCAAGTGGCTGCTTCCATCAGACCTGTCCTCTCCCACATGGCTCATCCTATAATCTAGGGGAAAAGGTCCCTCGCAGTCCTGGAGTCACATGCTCTTAGAGATAAAAGGATCTTTATCCTTTGTGTTCAGATATAACTAAGAAGGAAGCTTTTCTGGAACAAAACTATATGCCTTCACTGACATACTGTCCACGGTAGCTTCCTATCACAATGGAAGATAACAGATGCGAAAGAGATCACAGTGCTCATCATGCAGAAAATATCTGCCACCCGGCTGTCTCCAGAAAGACCTGTTTTAGACAGCAATAACAATAATAATACTTTAGTAACAGTGAGCATGTTCTGCATCCCACATGTAGTACAGTTAATGTATTTCTTAATTTTTTTTTTTTTTTTTTTGAGACAGGGTCTCGCTTTTGTGGTTTAGGCTGGCCCTGAGCTCAGCCTCAAACTCAAATCACAGAAATCCTTCTGCCTCTGCCTCCCGAGTGCTGGGCACTGTGGTATATGACACTGGTTGCTGCTGGGCGTGAGTCTCCACACCCAGTATGGTATGTGGTTACCGGGGATCGAACTCAGATCCTTGCGCTTGCAAGACAGGCGCTGGAACCACTGAGCTAAATCCCTGGCCTAGTTAATGTATTTCTTAGAGCAACCCTACAGGACAGGGAGACTGACACATGAAGTTAAGAGTAGGCAAGCTCTAGGCCATACAGCCTGGAAGCAGGAGAGCTGAGATTCGATTTCAGCAGAGTGACCTCAAATTCCACATCTTAGTAGCTCTGCTAATCAAATACAGTTCCTCTGGAAGCTTTAGTAGTCGGTGTCTAAATCAGGGTGTGGTTTTTCCAAAACTGGATCAAGAAACACAGACACAGACGGACAGATGACAAGCGCACACACATACATGCATACTAGTTTCCTGGATGCAGAGAGACAGACAGACATACAGACAGACAGACGGATGGATGAGCACACACACATACATGCACACTAGTTTCCTGGAAGCAAGCAGTAAATCCCACAGAGTTCCCTCTGGCAGCAAGCTGTTCACTGCTGTCCCGCTGCGGCTCTGATGGACAGAGCTGTCTTGGGGAACAGCGGGACATGGTGGGATGAAGTTGTGCATCTGTGCGGGGCGTGGCATGAGCGTTGAGTGCCATCCCTTCCACGCCTGCACACGTGGGCCTAGGGGAGACCACGCCTCTCGATGTGGGGTCTAAGCAGGCCTGGCCACAGCTTCAGAGAATCCTCTTGCCTCTGCTGTGTGCTGTCCCCTTGTGAAGCTTGGCCTGGGAGCTGCTGGGGCAGCTCTGAGCCAAGCCCACCTCTTGCCCTTATAGTCACTGGGATGCATCGGGCTGGGGTTGTCCTGCCAAGAAGGGAGGCAGGGGCTGATCCTGTGTCTGGGAGAGAATGTGGAACTTCTCATAGGCCTGCGTTTGAGTCCTCGCGGTGGCATTTATGTGCTTTGAGTGATTCAAAGCAAAGCATTTTCTCCCTTTGGGCCTCACTTTTCCTTTCTGGATAATAGGTGCCATGGTGACAACCTCCACTGAAGGGTTGTTTTGACATTCAGAAAGGGCATTTAGCCATTGCTTAGCATACGGTACGCAGCTGAACTGGCTTGGCTTCAAACCCTGTCTATTCCACACTGCCGTGCAACTGCTCCTTTGCTGACCCTCAGTTTCCTCTCTATCCAGTGAGGACGAACTGAGCTGATGAAAGGAAAATGCCCTACATGGGCTTTTAGTACCAGCGTCTGTTAAAATGCGTGGGGACATTAATTCAGGGATAAAGAAGGCAAGTACTAGTCTGGGAAGTCAGTCCAACCCCCTACCTGGGCAGGGGACCAGTGTTCTGAACCCTGATGCTGGGGGAGCAACCTCACAAACGCCCTAGCACGACGTGTCTTGGCTGCTGTGCCCTGGGCTTGTTGGGGCTGGGTCCTGAGAGGACACCCTTCTAGCGGGTATCTACGACTGTGAGCTTGTGATGAGAAAACTGACAGGGACAGAGATCAAGTGGCCGTGCTTGACTCTGCTCCAGTCTGGGGCCTCTAAGCCAGGGACAAATGGCCCCCACACCCGTGGCCAAGCCTGCATCTCACTCCAGTCAAAAGGACTCAGCTCCACTCGTTTGTCCATTGTGGACCTGACATGCACTTGGGAAGGGCCCTTGGGGAGGCCACAGGCACCTCAGATTTCTCAGGGCCAAAAGGCAACTGCGAAAACCACCCTCCACGGACATTTCTCTGCCTCGGGAGGCAGCACTGCGTCTGCCAGCTGCTCGGCCCCGGCCCGGGAGGCATTCTCATTCATTGTCCCGACACATGACGTCACCCTCCAGTGAGCCCATCAGCTCCACTTCCAAGGCCAAGGCCAAGCCCCCACTCAGCCACCATCCAGCTTCCTTCGGGCCACTGGCGTGCCCACCATGATTGTGCTCCAGGGAGGTCTCTGAAATGTCACTGCATCTCGTCACTCCTCAGTATACGCCTCCATCTGCTGCCTGGGCACTGGAACAACAGCCCGGACCCCTTTGTGTGGCCAAGGGAGCCTGAGAGCCGTGTGCCACCCTGCTTCTGCCCACATCACCTAACTCCTCTGAGTTCCACTGACACTGGCTGAGGCCCAGACGACTCCGACACATGCCACATGTGTGTGCACAGACACTGCACATACTTACACACATACCCCAGACATCCCGCCTCGGCCCCAACTCCTCCCTCTTTGGGGTCCATTCAACACCCCGCCCGCTGCTGGCCCCCAGCACACTGCTTATTTCCTGTGTAGATTCACACTCTCTGCTACCCGTGTTTGCTCACACTCTTGGCATCTGTCGTGCCACCACTGAGATGACCACGCTGAGAGCCGGGCCACTCTCAAGTCCTGAAGGAAAGGAGGGGTCGTCCTCAGCCTGTTCTGTTCAGAAAGGAGCTGCTGCTGGGCACAGCGGTCCACACCTGTGATCCCAGCACTCTGGGAGGGAGGTGGATGCCAGAGGATCACAGGTTTGACCCCAGCCAGGGCAGCTCGGCAACCCAGCGTCTTGAAGAAAAAAATAAAAAGGGCTGGAAATGAATGGTTATCAAATAATATGAATACTTTAAAAAAATTATTACAGGAAAAGTTACATTGCATCCTCTCACTTTGAAAATACTTGTCCCATTGTTCTTGCCAGATTCGGGAGCAGGTCTGGAAATCCTCTTTTTTAAGGGTCTGTAGTTGTGCTGTCCTGGCTGCTTCAATGTTTGGAATCACCCCAAAATGTTTAACTTTGGGGGCAGAGTCAAAGGTCACAGGGTGCCAGATACAGGGAATAAGGTAGATGAGGATAGATCAGTATGATCTTATTTGATAGAAATTGCCATAAATACTAGATTAATGAAGTATGATAAAAATATGGTGACTATTTAATAATGTATTACTCTAAAAGGCACATCATCATAATCTCTCTCAAAATATTTCCCCTCATTTTGAACATACGTATTCCATTGTTCTTGGCAATGTGTTTTTACATAAGTTTTTTTTTTTTTAATGTAAACATTCACTCTATTTTTTTAGTCACATTTTGTAGATCAATGAAGATGCCCAACACTATGACGGGGTGGGAGTGGGGAGGATCTGCACATTCACACTTATCTGTGGGTCAGAAGCTCTCCAAAAACAGGTTAAAGAACACGGCTGCTCCCTGCCTTACCACGGGAACCGATCCGGACAAGCCCATTGTAAGTTGAAAATACCAGAGATGCAAAGTGCGCTTAATATACCTCACCTTCTGAACATCCAGCTGACCACCTTGCACACTGTACATGCTGGCTGCTCCCCTCAAGGCTGTGGGGCTGACAGGAGCTGGGTTCTCTGCCAGTGTGCAGAGCCGTGGAGAGGATCGGACCTCGTATCTAGTTAGCCTGGGAAAAGGTTCAAATTCAAGCTCCAAAGTACTGAACGTGTACCGTATTCGCACCACTGTGCTAGCACAAAGTCAAAGACCCGCAAGCTGAACCATGGGAAGCCAAGGACATCTATGTGCTCATAGCCAGGAGGTGGCTGGAAGTTCATTCAAATTCATCTTTAATCGCAATTTGCAAAATCACATGTATGATGCTTATAGAAGAACACATCTTCGAAAAAATGCACGTTTTAAAATGGCCTGCCCCAGATGTTCTCCAATCTGGCCTAGCATCAGCTCCCTTGGGAAGTGTTTCTAAAATCCGAGCAGGAGCTGCTGGCTGGGGTCACGTCGCTGGTCGTGCTTGAGTGTGGGGGTGCTCGCGCTTGAGGCTTGAGCTGCCCAGGCTTGAGGTCCTTCCCAGGGCCCTGTGCTCCTGCGTCTTTACGGCCAGCCTGTCTGTTGATGAAGGAATTCTGCTGTCCAGTGCTAAAGCCACACCCCAAGGCACAATGCTGTCTGTGATGGCCGAGGGTACAAGGGTAGAAGAGACTGGCTCACAGCTTGACAGTTTTTCTAGAGCCCTTCTCCCCACAAGACTGGAAGCTGAGCTAACTAGGCCAAACTCACAAAAGCTGTCCTTAGACTATTTTAATAGAAAGAGATTACACGTATGGCCTGATTCAATAGCACAATCTTATGATACTTCTCTTATCCTGAAGTATTTCTTAAAACAAGTGTGCTAAGATTGCTGGTCTCCTCGCATCCGCACGTGGGTAACCCCGGCTCTCAAAGCAGCTCTTCCCCTTCAAAGACAGGCTTCCCTTCCAGCCCAGGCAGGTTTTCACCACCCTCCCTATCTCCGAGTGTCTGACCATGGCTGATCTTCTTAGAGAAGTCAAAGAGTCACAGAAAACAACAGCAACACAAACCAAACTTGCTTCGAATTGGTCATTTAACACTGGCTGGGTCCCTTGGTTTGTGGGGTGAGGAGGGGATGAAATTGTCCCCGACTCTGTTGCCGCTCAATATAACTCAAAACTTTCTTAATCGCATGATAGCCTCTGGCCTTGCCTCTTTTCCTTGAGCCTTCCTGTGTCTCCATGGAAGCATGTTGGGCCCCTACACGACTCTCTAGGGATTTGGTCTATTTTCTCCATTTTCTAAAGGTCGCATTTATCTGTCTGATCCCTGTCCATCTCAAGTTGAGACAGTGTCCATCCCCATGTGCTGATCTGTCTCTCTTCTTAATGCCTTCATCAAAAGCTGGTAAATACCCTCCTTCAAATGCATCTCTCAGAATATCTGTCACTGTTGCTCAAGCCACACATTATTATCTGTGGATGACCCTTCCTCTCTCCCAACTCCGACCATCAACCTATGAATAACTTTCAAGGGAGAGACAGAAAATACAGAGCATGCAGTTGGGCACTGCCTCCTTCCACAGGTGGCGGACATTACTGATAGACTGCCCATGCCATTCAAAGCTGTCAATGAGTCAATCTGTACCCAACCCTCACTCCTTGCAAGGACACCTGCAAACACCTTGGACATGGTCTTCCAACATGTCCTCCCTCCTATCAACTTTCCATATACAACCCCGGGTGTCTGTTCACTTGAGAAAGCTTTAATCCTTGAAACATAAACCAGACCCTCTAATAATCTGCCATTCCATTTGACACATTTAGAGATGCCAGCTCTATCTTGTCTTTCAGCCTCATAAGAGCTGGCTCCCTGGACTCTGAATTTCCATACAGGAGGATCCTGGCTCCTGGTGAAAAGCTGTGTCCCTGGTGGTGCAGCAGAACTTGCTGTACGGTGGGCGCTCCAGCATACTGAAGGCTGCATAGGACTCTTGTTGATCCGGAAACTGGCCTAAGAATCCTTCTTCATGCAGAGTTGCTGCTGAATTCTGAGTCAACATAAAACGCAGCCGGCCTGTGTTTTCAGGCCAAGCCTGGCCTGATCTCAGAGGTTCCGCTCACCTCTGGAGGCTTGGGAATGATGAAGGGACCACATCCGACCTTGCAGTTCTCCCCCCAGGCTTCCTTTTTCATTCTATGTGGAAAACTTTGGAATCCTGTACTCCTTGTAGTGGGAAACAGATCGTGGAGGTTGAACTCTGAACTTGACAAGCTTACAGCTGGGTCCCTCAGCTTTGGGTGTTTGTGGGAAGGCCTGGGGGGTTCTTTAGAGGAACTCTTCCTGTGCCTCAGTGAAGTTGTCCTGGCAGCGAAGGGTGCTTGGGAAAGTCAGGTTTGGGGCTGCTGTTGCTGCTCTGGAATATCCCCTTTACAACTGCAGAGTTACCATGACAGCTGGGAACAGGTTCTAGAAAATCTAACCTGCAAAGGCCAGAAATCCCAGAATTGGAGGAAACATTGGGAAGTAGGGGAACATGTTTTGAAACAGGGACTTTAGGATAGGGCAGGCTGTGAGCTCACTGGTTTCCTTAGCCAGGAGCATCTGGGAGCTAAAGGTGGATATTCCTGCCAGGTATCTTGGGGGATGGGGATGAGGGCAGGAGAAGGAGAGGGAACAAGAGAAGAGTAATTAGTGCTATTAATTACATCTCCAGCACAGCCTACGTTTCTGCCCCGGGATTAAAGAAACATTCATTTGGAACAACTATTAAGGTCTTAAATTCACTGCTTCACAAATCAGGGCAGTGGAATGAAAATTCTTTCTCTATGGGGACCAAGAGGCAGAGAGAGCATTTTCTATCCAGGCTGCCGCAGCCCAGTTGAAAAGCTAGAACCTGAGAACTAGGATGGAGAACGAACGGTTTGCTCGTTATTGTTGTTGGCTGCTTTTTTTCTTAAAGCTGTTTCAGGCGGGGACATGTTCCAAATGTATAATCTAATGCACTATAAAAGTCACTAATGTGATTATACTTTTATATCATATTAGAGAAAATGAATACTAATTCAATACCAAACACTAATTTGGTAGAACCGCAAAGTGCTGAGAGGCTGCAAAACATTTTCTGGGCTGAACTTTCTGGCTGGTTCCTGAGAGTGAGTGGGTGGGGGTGTTTCCGGTTCAGCGCACAGGTGTTGAGGGTGCAGAGTCCATCAACCTATGTGCAGCGGACAGATGCGTGGGGGGGGGGGGGGAGGCGTTCCCCTGGGAACATACATCCTTGTTACCTCAGGAGGAACTCACCAAGGCTCAGAAGAATGTTTCAAGCTACAAGGAGTGCAAATCTGTTCGGATTCTTAAACTAAGCACGTCGTTAACATCATCAGCAGATGGGAGACAGGCTGCTTCTAAAGCCGAATCAAAGATGGGAACAGCTTCTCCAGAGGAAGACTACTAAGGACTGTGGCCTAGGAAGTTACACAAGCAGCTAACACTTGCTGAGCACTTACTCTGGGACAGTCACTGTCATAGCCCCTTTCTTGCCAACTTAAGCCCACTCTGGCAAATGGGAACCATTTCTGTGCCCATTTGACAGGGAAGGAGAATGGAGGCTCAGAGATGAGGTGGGACTCACTCAAGTTCACACAGCCAGGAAGGATAAGGACGCAGAGACAGGCTGTGTGTGGTTCAGGGCTTCCTCCTTCGTCATTTACTTTGCTACCAAACAAGAGGAGTCCGCTGATCAGACAATTTCATTCTATTTGCACTACCTCCTACTAACCCCAGAGTCACCCCTGACTTAAGAGTTGCGTTTATTTCTACTGTACAGATGAAAAAACACAGGGTCACAGATCTGACCTGCTAAATGGTACACAGCAAGTGGCAGGGCTGGACCCAAAGTCAAGGCTGGCTGACGACCATACCAGAGCTCATCACCACTGAGCTCCACAACCTGCCAAGTCTCCAGAACCAAAGCCATCCCCCAAGGATGGTCTGCACGCCTTTCCTGCTATGAATTCATGTTCAGCATCCCCCTCATGCCTCTGAATTTTCGCGGAGACTTCCGTCCTCCTACTTCTGACCTGGGAGTCCAGGGGAGCACAGTCTGGGTCAACTTCCAGATGACACATTCGCCTGTATCTCTCCTTAGGGATCCAACATCCCGCTTTCCCCACACCTGCACCTCTTGGGCATGATGTCCCCCATTTTATTATCAAACAGGGCCTGCATCTCGGCCAGATACATGCAGCAACCCGGGGCCAGAATTACGATGCAGTGGTTCCCTTCATAAATAATGTTTTGCAATTTCCTCATCGGGGGCATGGATAAATTATTCTTCTGCGTCAAGGTTATGATGATCAAAAAGGTGGCCCGGCTGGCTTTTCTCAAGAGCAGGGATAAAAAGAAGGCTCTGATTACATCTCGGCGCCAGGCTGAGGGTGGAGCCCCAGGGCTTGGGGTGCTGCTTTGTGGATGCACAGGATCAGATGGCTGAAAATGCATGAACTCTGCTTCGAGGGTCCCGCTCCGGAGGGAGGACGTGACCAGCATCACTCACCGGGCTGCCACTGGCGGCCTCTGATGAGAGAGCATGTGGCACTGTCTTCCTGTTCCCTTTGCTGCGAGTTCCCTTTACGCTGCTGCAGTCACATCGAAACTGTGTCTCTACGTGGAGTTTTATGGGGTGAACTGTGACTGCCCACTCCCCAAATCCATGTGCTCCAGTATGTCAAAATGTGGCCTGAGCTGGAGACAGGTTCTTTGCAAGGAAAATCAAGATCATGTAAGGCCACTGGCGTGGGTCTAGACCAATCTCTCTAGTCTCTCTCTGAGAAGGGGACATTTTGGACACAAGCCCAGAGGGTGGACAGTTTCAGATCCTGAAGAGGGCTGTTCACAAGCCAAGAGCGAGGCCCTGGGCGGAGCCACCTCACGTATGAGTGCCTCGTCTCCAGAACTGGGAGAAGACCAATTTCTGTTGCAAGGGTGGTATTTTGTTGTTGCAGCCCCAACAAACACATACACTGGGATATACTTTTTACAAAGCTGGAACCAAGGAATGGTCAAGTGGATGCTGCTGGGCTGAGGTCTGTAGTATCTGAGCTCATCTGTTTCTCATCAGACATTTGTTTGAGATCGATGTGTCCCCACAGGCAGAGATGCTCTGGAGAGCAGGCCCCTCCGTCCGATCACCACCATTTCCCCAGAACATGTCTGGTTCCACAATATTTCAGAACAAACAGAGAGGTGAATCTGAGTGACAGCCAGCATGAGTCTCGTTTTCACATGCTGCATTTCAGAGGGCTGCATCCTTCTACCTGAAAGGAAGGCAGCTAGCAAGGCTTCCAGAAACAGAAGCCAAGGGCCTTCCCCGCAGGACAGCCCCAGGCCATGGGCTGCCGGCTAAGAGTCCAAGAGGAAAGAGCACATGGGGACGTCTGCTCTAGCTCTGTCCATCTGCCCCTCCTTACCAACGTCACTGCCTTGGATTCCACGTTAGAAGCCACAGGCTACAGGGTCCCTCTTGTCGTTCGTTCTGTTCTGAGTTGTCCCCTTTACATTTCTAGGGATGCAGCAAATAGCCTCGCCTGCCCCATCCAGGGCAGCTTGTTCCCAAATCCATGACGGCCAGATGGGAAGCAGCCGCCTCCTCCATCGCTCCCATCCCCACGTGCGGCGTCCGAGGCTCCACAGAGCGACGTCCCAGCCTGTCAAGAGTCCTGCAGTCCCTAACTGCATACATTTTGTCGGCCGAGAGCAAATGTTTCTTCCTCGAACAGCAGAGTCATGCCCATGAACAGACACTGTAGACAGGTGGCCCTCGGGCAGGCTATGCCCACAGACATACTGTATTTAGTTTGGCCTGAATGGTGTATACGTTTTAATTTTTCTTTAAAAATGGGCGATTTTGCATACAAATTTGCATGCCTCACTTCTTCAGAGAAACTGAAGACTCCAACAGCACCACGCATGTGGAGCCGTGCATGGAGCTGTGCCCTCTGGGGGACATACCCTGCAGGCTACCCGAGCAGCTGAGGTCTCAGTGTCTGGCCACTGCCTGTGGCTCCTGCAGGGGCAAGAAGTTTGAGCCCCTTTTAGACCTTTGCTGTGGGGCTCTTGAGGCCTCCATCAAAATCGAGCACAGATACGATTCAAGCCATTCTCCCAAAAAGGCATTCCTGGCCACCAAATGCCTTGGAGTACAGTAGGCGCTCGATGAATAATCACTGAATGATTAAACAAATGGCAGCAGAAGCCCAGTCCTCCGTCACCACCTGGAAACAACTATCAGCACACGATGAGCCTGGCCAGCCTTGTGCAGCTTCGTGCCAGCTGGGGGATCTCTCTGACTCCTAGGGGAGGACAGTACACCAGACCTTTCTCTGGTTAGTGGTGCTGGGAGCCAGTGACAGACACAGTCCACCCTCCCCACATGCACTGGTGACGGTGACACTCTTCCGCCCCAGTAAGATGGAGCCTCACTGCAGCCCTCCTCCGGGGCATCTGCCCTCCATGCATCCAGTAGGCCCCCAATTCTCTGTGCCCTCCCAAATCCAGACGGAGCTGCGAATTCTCCCTGTCAGTGCTGTATATCACTTTGAGATATATACCATATTAGCAGAAAGAACTGAATTATATTGCATTCATGATGCAATTAAACACTTCACTAGGAATCAATGTAAAACTGATGAGGCCTGAAAGTAGTGCATATGGCTTAGAACATTATAAAACATTACCTTCACTCAAATCCTTTTCAGTAGCAATTTAAATCTTCTTACAGTTACTGCTGCCAATGGTAAACCATCTACTGATTCATAACAGCGCATGGTAACGAATGAATTTTTTTAAAAATTTATTCAACTACTAAATTACCCATGAAACCGGAATAGCTGACAGGAATAATCTGAATTATTATTAGCTCTGCAAGTATTCTGCATTAGCCAATTTAAAACCACGGTTCTCAGGCAGGAACCAGTTAGTACAGCCGGGGTGTTAAATGACTGCAATAGTTCTTCATTTTACTGCTGCTTACATTTAAAGGTCAAGAGATAAAAATTACATATGACTCCAAACATGGGAAGGGTGTTTATCTTTTTCTATGAATCAGGTCAGTTGTAAACTTTAAAAAACATCTGAGATGCAACTGTATAAATTCAAAGACCTTTGGAATATTTAGAAATTATAAGACTGGGCAGGGGATTCTTCTTCACATTGCTACCAAAAAAAATCTCAAAACCAAGAAACAATCCCCCCCCCCGCCAAATCCCCAAAACCCTCATCCTTGCGATACAGAAATTCACTTTGCAAAAGACACTGATTCCTTTTTTCCTTCACCCCCAAAACTCCTTTGGCATTTGGGCAGCTGTAGAAAGATCCTGAGGCTGCAGAAGGAGGAAGCCACGCAAGTGGACACTCAGTCCCAACCAAGAGGTCCTTTGGTCCGACCGGCTGCCTCTCACCTGGAGCAGAGGACAGGGCTTTCTGGGCCCTGCACCTTCCCTATCTGCCTTCCTGTCCTTCCCTCCTCTCTGCTGGTCTCTGCTCCCCTGCAAAAGCCCAAGGGAAACCAAAGTGAGAGAGATGAATAAAGCCGCAGCTTCTTCAAGAACCCAGTGCTATCAATGCATGACTGAACAAGGACCATAAAACACCAGCCTCGTTTCTCTGTGTGGCTTTGGCAAGACAGGCACGTGCCTGTTGAGCTCTGCAGAAGGAAGAGCCCGGCAAGTTCAAGGCGTGATTCTTTTTCTTTTCTTTTTTTTTTTTAATTTCGTTTTTTTGGAGGAAGGTTTTTTAAAGCCACAAAGTTAATATATGCTCGTTATAAAAAATTCAAATGATGGAAAACACAAAGAAAAAAGCTGACAGCCCTGCCTTGCCACTTCACATTTGGCTCTGAAAAGATTGTAATGAAGCACCTACTATGTGCCAGAGCCCTGGGGGAGCATCGAACAAAACTACCACTATCCCCCGCCTCCCCCAAAGCCCTTCTGGGCTTCTCTCTCTGTGTCAGCCACTGTGTCCACACGGAGAAAGAATTTCTCATAAAAACAAGGTCACATTCCATTGCTTCCTTTATTCACCAACGATGGGCCCTAGACTTCTTTACCTGAAAGACTACACTTCCACTGCGTACAGGCCGTGCACTTCCCCAGCTGGCTGGGGCTGTTTCTTGCTAATATATGCCATCTTGCAAATGAGCACTGTTTAAGTTCTGAGGGTGGCGTGCTCAGTCGTATGCCAAAAATGGATGCTCCACATGTCCTAACATTTTCAGGGTACGAGGGTGTGGGGAGTTGGAAAGCTCCTGTGGGAGACACCCCTCAAACAGACAAAAGAAAGCACCTGAGCCCCCTTCCTACAGATCCTCTCTCTCATACAGCAGATCTCCCTGGACTGACATGACTGTAAAACTCAGCAACCGTCCAGGGTCCTGCACGTTGCCAGGAGGCCCTTGTTAACTCCCTGGTTCTCAGTCAGACTGACTGCGGCCTCCAAACGACACCTGGCAGGATCTGGAGATAGCCTGGTTCGTTTCGTTCTGAGATCTGGGGATATGATGCTGATATCAAGTAGGGAGAGCCTTGAGATGTTGCTACGCACCCTAACAGGGTGACAGCCCCCAACAACCAAGGATCACCCAGCCCAAATGTCACTAGTGGCAAGGTTGACAATCTTGCTTTAACTGAAGCCTGGGGCACCCCGGAACAGTGTGGGTGAGGGACAGGCCTGAGGCCGCAATACCCTGTGTTTCAGGCCCAGAGGAGCTGCTTGCAAGCTGTGTGACTTCAGACAGATGAGGTAACCTCCCGAGCCTCAGCAGTGCTCAGGACTGTAGGTATGTGGCCTTCACACTTATTCACAGGATCAGCAAGCTGCAGTGGAGGTGCTAGAAGGTGGCGCTGTGGGCTGAGTTGTGACCCTCCCAACCAATCACACGTGAGAATCCGGAGACATGTTGAAGTCCTTGGCATCTCAGAATGGGCATGTACTTAGAGTAGGGCCTTTAAAGGAATAATGAAGCTAAAGGACTAGATGAGGACTAGTGTGACAAGAGGACTAGATGAGACAGTCTGTCAAGAGTACAGTGTGGCTTTACTTAGCAGCGGGCACAGTATTGCTACTAGAAGGACAGCAGCAACAGTAATAAAGGCAGCATTCTTTTTATTGGAGTAAAAAGTATACAACAGAAAACTTACCATTTTAACCATTTTTAAGTGTCAAGAACTGTGGCATTCAGTCATTAAGCCATCACCAACGTCCGTCTCCAGAACACTTACATCTGCCATGTCCTCACACAGCCCTCTCTCTGCGCATATCTGTGTGCTGATCTCAGATTACTGGGACACTAGTCACACTGAGTGAGGACCTACCCCACTGACCTGATTTTAGCTTCATTATTCCTTTAAAGGCCCTACTCTAAGTACACGCCCATTCTGAGATGTCAAGATCTTCAACATGTCTCCGGATTCTCACGTGTGATTGGTTGGGAGGGTCACAACTCAGCCCACAGCGCCACCTTCTAGCACCTCCACTGCAGCTACAAGCAGTCAGTCTTGGGAAATGAGGTGAGGTCCCCAAGGAGGCTTCCTGAACTGAGGTAAAGTCCTTTCCCTTCTGCCCCTCTGGCTCCCCATCTCATTCCTTTCTGGCCTGCAGACATAAGCCCCGGAGGAGGAACAGCCATTGTGAGCTATGAAGTTGAAAAAGCGAAGAGGGGAAAAGGAAAGACAGAAGTGGTCTCCCTCTGACTTTGCCTTGTCAGAAAACAAACATCCACAATGTTCTCCAGGAAGTCAGAGGATAAATGCATGGTGATTTACCTGGGCAATGGAACGTTACTCCACACTAGAAGAAAGGAGCTAGTAAGCCATGGATAGTCACTGAGGAGTCCTTGCCCACTGCCTACATAAAAAACGCAGAGTGAGAAGGCATTACACTATGATACCAACTGCATGCTTTGAACACGTCACTCCAAAGTTCAGGGGTTGGAAACTTGACCCTGGATTTATGTGGTAATGCTATTTAGAGATGGGACCTTCGGGAAGTAATTAGGATTAGATGAGGTCCCGAGGGAGTGGCCCTGGGACAGCATCTATGGCTTCTTAAGAAGAGAGACCCAACCTTGAACACCTGCTCTGTCTTGCCTGCCATGCTTCGTGTGGCAAGAAGGCCTTCAGCAGGCGCCAGCACCATGCTCTTGGATTTCCTTGCCTCCAATTCCTTACATATTTCCTGTTTCATATATTTTGTGATAACAATAAAAGACAGACTAAGACACAATGATAAGACTGTCTGAACAAGGAAAAGCTATGGAGATGGGAAAGTAGTTAGTGATGGCAAGTGTTGGGAGGAGAGAGAGAGACGAACAGGCAAAACACAGTCGGTTTTTAGGGCAGGGAGACATTCTGTGTGACACCACGTGGCGGACACACATCCTTACTTAACATATGCCCAAACCCAAGGACTGTGCAACCCCGAGAACCCTAGTGCATACTGGGGCTCAGTGGTAATGACCTGTTGATGTAGGTGCAGCCTCTGTATGAGAGTTGCCCTTAGGTGTGACTGAGGTGGCGGGGAAACTGTATATACCCTGCGACATAGACAAAAGAATTCGACTTTTCTTTCAATTTTTCTGTGAACTGAAAAATGCTATAAGTGGACAGTTATTAAAAATAATTAAAAATGCACCCACATGAGTATAAGGTGCCACTCCCCAGCTTGCGGTGGCTTGTGGCCCAATTCATTCCCCACAAAGGCAGAACCTCAGGGACACTGGAGCCCCTGGCTGGGCCCTTGCAGCAGAGGGTTCTGCACACCGTAAAGGGGTCCAGCATGTTAAGATGTGACAGCCAGTGGTTCCCGGCTTTGTTCAGGATCCAGGATGGGGCTGGCCCTTCTGCACTCTTGCCCGTAGCCTGATGAGAAGTGGGCAGGGCAGGGGTCACACAGACAAATGCTGATGGCTCAGAGACTCCTTGGAATAGCCAGGCTCAGAGGGCTCGGACTGCTGAAAATAAGAGAGAGGCCACGATGCCTCCAGGACCTACACCATATCATCCTTCCCACATCTACACAAAACTCTTCCCTGTGGGGGTAAAGAGGCCTCCCTGGGCAGAGGTGAGCACCCCACTCAACTCACTCACAATCCATCCTGGTGATAAGATCAAGAGCTTCATCACGGCCACCTGCCCCTCACCCAGGCCGTCTGGATAAAGGTCTGTGGATGGATCCCCAATTCTACCCAATGGCTGCCTGGCTGGATTGGGCTGAGCCGACCTCATGGAAGGTGGAGGTAGTGAAAAGCATGCAGCACTCACTGGTCTCCTATGCACACAGGAGATTCAAGCTGGGCGGGGCTCCAGGTGAACAGGTAGCTAAAGGTATCTCAGCAGAACTCAGCAAAGAACGCCATGCTCCACTGTGCACATGCTGCGTGGCAGAAGGAACCCTGAGTGGTAAAGGACCAGAGGGGCTCCCTCCCCCAGTGTGGGCACAGGCGAGGTGGCCTTTCTGGGAGAAGTGACATCTACGTTAGAAGTAAACCAGTTAAGGCACAAGGCAATGGCAGTCTCCCAAGGGTGATGGGTGTTGATGAAGCAAGGGGAAGGACAAAACGAAGAAGGAGTTATCACCAACGGCTGTGGGGGGGCAGGTGGGCATGTGGGGTCCTGATCCTGACCTGGGCCAGCAAGGTGCAGGCTAAGCCATCGGGGAGGCACTGAGTCATCCAGTCCCTCAGAATTCACTAAACAACGCCTGTTGGGGTGGGTGGGGACGAGACAGAAATGTTCAGAGGGTGATCTTGGCCTTCATGATCTCATGATCTAACAGGAGGAGGTGAGCACAGCCCCTGGCCAGGAAAGGGTTCTTGGAGGTGGTGGTCCACTACGGAGAGACTTAGGTGCGAAGGCAACTTAGAGAACTGGATCCAGAGGAGAACCTTGTAGACTCGAAGAAAGGCAAAGAGACTTATGGCAACAACTACACCCAAGAAGAAAAAGAATCAGAAGGGCTGAAGGAGAGGGAAAAGGGGTCCCCTGGACACCGTGCGCTCAGCCCAGGTGGCCACGCCAAGCTTGCTGGGGCAGCAGGTGGCAGACAGCTGTTTAGCACATGCATGCGTATCGATGGGGAAGGCATCGGCACGTGAGACCTCCAGAAAAAGAAGGGAGCTTCAACTCGGAAAGGAGGTATTGTCTCTTTAAGTGAGCATAACACTGTATCATCCTTTCTCTTCCTATTTTGGGTTTTATTAGCAAAGCAGTACAATGTTTATACTAGTGGGTATTACATTTGCCAGAACAATTACAGTATGACAAATGGTACATCAATGTAATCCATCAACCTCGCCAAGACAGGAATCCTTTACTCGGGACTGCCATTAATTCTGCGCTCCAGTCTCTGGGGTCCCAGGCCCTCGTAGCCATGACAACATGGATGACGCCTGGTGCGAATATCAGGGCCCTGGAAGAGGTGGGTAACTCCTTAATGTGCTGGAATTTAACCTCTGACACCCACATGTTAGTCTAGTCCGAGGAAGAAATTAGAGTCTGGGGCTGGAAACACACAAAGCACCTAGGGGAGCGGGGCAGTTCGCTCCTCCATCAGGGTGCAGGCACTTGGGAGCAGGGAAGGGTGTATACCAATGGGCACGGTGGCTTCCTGTCACTGGCGGCTGGATGTCAGTCCCCGAAGCAGAAGCAAATTCAGACTGGGGAGGTTTTAGTCTCTGTAACAATAGCAGCTTTTAAGGAATAGGGCCGGAAGGCTCAGGGCAGGAGACAAAGACAAGGAACATTTGAACAGAGGCGAGAAGGGGAAGTCATTGTTTGATCTGTACAGGAAGCCTCAGAGATCGCCCCCCAAAGCAAGCAGCTTTCTAGGCACAAGGAGAAAAAGTGATTAGGCGCACAAAGAGCTCAGATCTCTTCTGATTGGACAACTCCAGCCTCAAATGACAGATGTATAATTTCTTGCCCTGGGGCTCATTTTTACCTCCCCGAGCTGCAGCTCCTCAGAGCAGCGAAATCTCAGCGGTTATACACGCCCTCGGACACGACTGCAGTCATCAGCTGCGAATTTGCCCGGAGTTTCAGGGTTCCTCAATTCATCCCAACCAGCAAATTACAAGCCGGGAGCGGCTTTATAAAATATGAAACGGCTGCTGTCAGTTTTTCCATCAGTTCTACATATTTTGCTGTTAACAAAAGGAACCGATAACCACTTCTCATAAGGAAAAACAAGAATAAAATCAAAGGCCCCTAATGGAGACAATCTCCAAAGTGCAACAACACAAGCCCATTTCTTCTTTTTTTCCTTCCCTGACAAATCAATCTGGCCACGGTCCAAGGATACAGGCAGACAGACGGAGCTACCTCACCTGTTTTATTAAGCCATTACCAGAATCATTTTATTCCCATTTATAATGTTCAATACATGGTCTGAAGACTTTTCTAATATAGTAATTAGATGGAACACTAGATAGATGGATTAAATTGGGACGATATTTTATGCCATTGTACATTGCTTTACAATATTCTGCCTGGTTTCTGAGATACCAAGATGTGCGTGCACATGTATATAAATACATCCCTTTTATTTTGGACGGTGGGGCTGTACTTTGCATGTGGCTTAACTAAGCTCCATCCTTCTCGTTTGGAAACCTGATGGAAATCTGTGAATCCATGACAGGACTTGCTAGGAAACCCACCCTGTGTTCTGTCCTCCCACCCCCCACTCTGCTCCCAAGCGATGACTTTCCAAGCAGCACTGCCATCAGTGCAGCCAACATTTAGATGCCGAGCACGGAACTGTACAGAACGGGAACGCTCAGTTTATTGTCACCTCATTTAGCCCAAGGAGAAAGCATCATGCTCATTTTATAGATGGGAAAACTGAGACTTGGAGAAGGGTTTATTTGAGACATGGAACAGCCATGTGGCAGACATGGAACAGCCATGTGGCAGGCATGGATATCTGTATGCAGAGCACCCAATTGAGCAGCCACAAAAGGTTTTTAAGAGAAAGCAAGACACTTCTCCAAGAAGAGTGTGTGTTCGTGCACGCGCGTATGTGTGAAGGATTAAATTATAATCTTAATTCTGAGAGCTCAAGAGATGAAGGCTTAGTGGTCAGTAACAAACATTTCCCCTCACGTGTGATCTCCTCCCTCAACTGGGAGGACGCTGAAAAATGTGACCAATGAAGCAAGTCCATTAGGCATCACCAACTCTCTGCTCATTCTTAGGCACCGGCCTCTGACAGAAAGTAGAAGTGTGGAAGTCACGCTGAAAACGTCACAAAGTGCCAAGATGAGGCTCCAAGAGGTGGTGTAAAGAGCCAAAGAGCACACAGTGTTGGAGGTCACACTAGGACCCTCGGCTGCTTCTGTGCCTCAACCAGGGTCTGATAGGGGCCCCGGATTTCCCTACTGTGATTGTGCAAAAAGCCCACACCCGCCCTCCTCACTTCCTCTGTTCAGACCGACCACCTCAGCCCGCTATATTTAGCTACTCTCCTTTCCCTGCTACTGTATAAATGCAGAACATCTACAGGAAGAAACTTACTCATATAAAACAGGAGGACACATCTGGATAGGAAGCCGCAAGCTGACTGCTTCTGAAGTCCTGCCTTTGCTGGGGCTGGGAAAATAAAATTATTCTTCATATAGATGTTACTGTATGTGACGTGGGTTCTGTGCATGCAAAGCCTGGGTTCGATCTTTAGCACAACAAAAAAGGAGTTGTTCTTGATTTGACAGGCATTGCTGTGATTCACAAAGAGAAGAAATCCTTTGTGAAATTCCAAAACCTACTTTGCTGCCAGGGCTGTGTGTGGCATCCGTGAAAAGGTGAGACTTGCCGATTGTCTCTCTTGCACAGCATGGCTGCTGCCTCTGTGCCCCTGCCCAGGACTCAGGCCCTGTTACAACCTCCCCTGGGAAGCTGGGACATGAGGTTCCAGCTCAGCCTCATCCGTCTCTACTAGTGCGGCACAGCAGACACTGAATGCCTCAGCGCTGGACACAATGCCTTCAAGGAACAGAGTGGGGGGATGAAGCGGAGCCAGAACAGGCACAAAGCACAAGGGAGGAGTTACCGGAAGTGCAGATACCCCATTCACACTGAGGGTCAGCTCTATGCCCCCGTCCCTGCTCCTCCCTGCCAACCCCATTTATAGCCTCACTTTACAGACAAGGAGGTGGAGGCTCTGAGAGGTTAAGTGATTTACCCAAGACCACAGAGCTTCTTGGAGGTAGAACTGGGATTTGAACCCAGATCTCATTTGCACATGTGGGTCTATCAGTATGAATGACCCTGGAGCAGAGTGATGGCGAGGTCCAACACCTTTCACACAATGAGCAGATTCTTGGCAGAAAAACTGTCTTCAAATCTTACTCAATTTGAAATGACTTGGGAAGCTCAGGCCTGTGAGAGGGAAAAAGGGGCCTCATGCAGTGCACACAGCATCCTTGTATGGGTCCACTGTATACAGAATCTCTCTGGCTGCTTCTTCTCTACTGTGAGACCAATGCCTTCCAAAGCGGGGACACACCTGCCTGAGTCCGGATGAGAGAGGGCTGGACCAGGCACTGCCTCGAGGCTGGAGGCTCCACAGTCCACAATCTCAGCTGCCAGCTCAGCCACCACCATTTCCAAATTAGGTCCCTGCTTGGACTGCTGGCCACAAAGCCACTTGCTCTGCCCTCGCTGGCCCCTCTGGCACACTCATTCCCCATCGTCCCTCGAGCGCACCACTTATCTCCAGAGATGGCCTCCCTCTACGCCAGACTTCACAGCTGGCCTCATCTACCGCCTCCCTGGAACGTGAAGCACTCTTGTCCCCACACCCCAGTGAGGACACTGAGGCCCGGAAGCCACGTGAGATCCGATCCTGGGTCAGGAGTAATCTCCAATGGGGATTTGGGTGCAGTGGCTTCTGGATGTGCCTCGGGACAGGACGGGTCACCACTGTGTTCACAGAGACTCTGCGCTGGACAGTCCACAGAGGTGACGAATACAGCAGCGCCTCACCCTACCCCTGGCCATCAGTAGCCCTCTATTTTCCCAGGGAGAGCCTGGAGGCTGCTTCGGGAAACTGAGGTTCAGACAGGTTCAGCAGCCTGGTGGAGGTTACACAGCACGTCATTCAGCAACGAAGGGCCGACGGCAGTGTCTCTGTCCCCCCTTCTGTCTCCACCCCCACCACGTCGCTGCCCCTCCCCTTGCCGGCTCCCCCAGTGCCTGGGTGCTGGATGGGAACAGTGACACCCTGTCAAACAGGCATTTGATAAATGCAAATCTCTCTTAATTTGAATTTAATTATCAATGAAGTGAGCGACTCCCAGATCGCTTCTCCCCATCAGAAACTGGCAGATACATCTGTGCGCGGAGCGAGACTGGCATCTGCTGGTTCTCATGCCAAGCCCCTCCTGGCGGCTGGCCTGGCAGAAGTTGCTGCTCTGAGGAAGCGGGCCATGGGAGGGTGGCTGGGGTCCTGGCAGCTGGAGCTCCCACCTCTGCACCATTCTAGGCTGCAGCCTCGGGCACAGCTGGCCCCTGCGATCCCTTTCCATGTGCCCAGAGAGGCTGACATGTTTGCCTAAGGCCCCACAGCAGGGGTGGACCCACGTGACCAACGGGAGAGGAGGGTAGCAGGACTACCTGGAACCAGCACGTCTCTCACCTCCTCAGTCTTAGGATTCTTGGGCCAAAACTGGGCCCTGCTTCTCCCACCTGCCAGTTTTCACAGCGAGACCTTTCTGGGACTATATTCCCTCATTAACTTCACAGATGAGGGCCGTTCTGGTCCCGAGAGACAAGGATTCCTGACAGTAAGTGCCAGGTCCTGGAGCCTGCTCCAAGACGTCAAATCCCAGGGGGCCCTCACTTGCTGGGGACCTGGAGCAGGTCTCAGAGACTCTCTGAGCCTCCACACCCACCTTCAGAGTGAGTGAAAACTGCAGCAATCTCAAGACTTATGGTGTGCATTCAACAAGATGATGCAGGCTGAACCTGGCACAGTGCCTGGCATGCACAGAGCACTCGATAAATAGTCTAGCCATTTTATCACTGGACATAAACCCTGTCTGATCCACCAGGAGACCTTGGCTGAATGCAGCTCTGGAGAGGCCAGAACTGCCCCCGAACTCCCCAGCCCAAGGCTAAGTCCCTGCCCCCTGCAGACCCTGCATCTCTCCCAGGCACCTCCAGCTCAGACCAAATCCAGACTCCTCCCACTTTTCCCTTCAAGTCCTGCTCGCTTGGACCTTGAACTTACATCTAGAATCGGAAGTCTTCTTATCCCCCTCCAATATATCAACTTGCTGGGACAGCTGCAGTGGCCTCAACAATCCCTCGAGTCTGCTTTGGACACAGAAACCCTGCCAAACCCTTGGAGGCTAGAGCAGAGGCTGAAGTCCCAACCTATCCCCGTACATAGCCAGCTTCCTTGCTCTTTCTTCAAAGTGACTAGGTTCTAACTGCTGGGAAGCACAGCACTCCAGACTGTGCTCACTCCATGCACCACACACGCCACCACTCCCGTGCACCGCTCTCCTTGACCCTTATTCCTCTGACACTCAGCACCATGGAAAGACCACACATTCACTTTTCCATTACTTTGGGTAATGGAGAGAGAGAGAGACAGAGAGAGAGAGAGAGAGAGGATATAGCTCCTAGTTCCTAGTGGGCAGGGACCTTCTTGGTCTCACCACTAAACTCCAGGGCCTGGTGCACAGTAGGTGCTGAGTAGATGCCCAGAGCTGCCAGTCTAGTGCACAGCAGGACCCGCCTCTCCTCCTCAGAGGCCTGGCTGGCCCCTGTGGCCCTCAGGGAAGCCTGCCTCGCCCACTCTCTAGGCCTATGTCCATGCAGCGTCCCTCATATGTCCAGGCTTGGGTCACACTGACTATTTTGGAATCCAAGTATACACAGGCCCCTCTGCCTGGACTTCCGCTCCTACCTGGTTTTGCTGGTTATTCCTTCCTTATTCTTCATAATATGGCTCAAGGGCTGCTCCCCCACCCCCACGGGAGCCTCCTCCCATGGAGGAGTTGGAACTTCTCGGGCGCACATTTCATTTAACTATAGCATCAGCTTATAGATACGTAAAGTAGCTAAACAGGGTCTGTATGCATGTATATATCCTGTTGGTTCTGTGTCTCTGCAGAACTCTGGCTAATACAGATTTATGTACCAGAAGCAGCTCTAGAGGAACATAATGTTAATGACAGATTTTCTTTTTTGCCTAAAACAGAGTCTCACTATCTGCCCCAGGCTGCCCCCAAGGGCTAGTCTCAAACTCTGGTCAATCCTTCTGCCTTGGCCTCCCAAGTGTAGGGATTACAGGAATACACACCATGATTGGCTTAAAATGGACTTTTTGGAACTGTTTTGAAAGTTCCTGGGGTTGGCACTTTAATTGGATTAGTTTGGAGACACCAACAACTCTATTTGCAGCAATGAAGTGAACACAAACACTGGTATGATCTGGCAGCAGAGACACATAAAACACCTCTGATCCTTCTAGTCTATCATTTAAGGAGCAAGGATCTGAGGGCTGTGGATGCGATACTTTGGGACACTTTGGGCAAACTAACGCATGCAGTGAGAGCGGCCAGCAGCTCCTGATGCTTCTAGGTGGAATATGGAAAGACAAGTTCAGCGATGTGAACCTCTCACTTGAGTGCCACATGAACAAACTGAGAGTGTCTACGTGTGCCGCGACGGAAACCCTTTTCTTCTGTGGCCTTGGGGCCAGAGCGCTACAAATTACACCCAGAATCTCGTCCCACCACTGGCTGAAACACACACAAGCTCAACTCCTTGCCTTGTTGGGATTTGCTATTAATCATGAGGGAACTGACTGGGAACAGGACAACAGAAGTTGGGACGTGTGGGAAGACACTGAAGCTGGGTATACTGAGCCCCTAGACTCTGACAAGACTTCTTTGCTGGGGGAAGAGCTCCCTTAGGCCCTGTGGAAGTGGCCTCTCCAACCTTTACTGACAGAATCAACAGGTGCTTCTTAGAGAAACCATTTGGCTTACTAGAAGTAACTAGCTGCCAAGACAAAAAACGCTGTCTCCTCAGGACAGCACTCTCTGCTGCCAGACCTGTACCTAGAATCAAGTCCTAGCAGGTCCCTCATGATGAGGTACAAAGTATGCCTCAAGACGAGCCTGCTATTCTTTGAAAGAACTACTTGAATTTTCTAATCACACAGATAGAAAGCCAGGGAATATTTGTGGGAATGGAAACAAAGGTACAGCATAAAGCAGAAGGAATATAAAGTTGGAACAGGCTGGATACGGGAATCTCTAAGCAGACATTTTGTATTTGATGCTACAGCTTGGAGAGGGTAAAAGGTCTCCGAGTTTGCTTGGTTGGCCGAAGGATGGGCCAAAAGTGACTGACAGTGGACTAGAAGTGCCAGACTGATCATTGTTTAACTAGAAGAAGGCATTCAAAGGTTTTGGCAGATGAGAACATTAATGTGGACGGGGCATTTAAGACCTACTCACTCATACTAGGAAGTTCCAGAAGACACAGCATTTGTCTGGATTGTGAGAAACGAATCCTCAAGGTGTTCAGGACCACACAGTTAACTGGAAAACCTGAACACAGAAGGAGTAACTGGACACCAGGTGGGAGGGCCAACTGAAGGTCTTTGATCAGCAAAGGCAAGGTGGATGAGGTCATCAAGCTGGACAGCAGAGCCAGAGCAGCAGTTGGGCCGGCCGGGCTGTCATAGACCTTGGTGACAGCTAATTCATCCCGGGGTCCCAGAAGTGAGACAGAGAAGAAGACTAAATGGAAAAGTAGTAAAGTCTAACTGCATTACACACCCCAAAAAATCTCAGCCTTTTAATCAATTCACAAACTTAGAACCTTCTGAATGATCAAGATGCTGGGTCTCCTTGAGAAAAGACCCTGGATACTGACTGCCTGGAAGTTTTTATGGTCGATCTTTCCCCCCAAACTTTCCCAAAGGGACCTAAGCCTTTTCCTGGGATGAACATGCACAGGGCAAAGCAGATAATCAGAATATTTGGTTCTGAACTGACTCTGGCCTCAAGAGACCTCAAGTAGGGCTTATGTCCTTCAGGTGATCCATGGAGTGTTGCTCAGGTTCATCTCACAGTGGACCTGGTGGGTCCCCAAACTCATCTGTTGTGATTTCTCCAGTTCTAGAACTGGAACAGTAGCTGGCAGCATCCCAGAATTCTCTGACCCGTGATGGTGGGAAAGGGTACTAGAGATGACTAAATCTGCCTCTCCCCAGTAAAGTGTAAACCAGAAGCAGTGTTACACACTTGGATGGACTGCTCACTGCTATTAGTAAGGGAGCCTGTGGACAGAAAAGACACAGGGGAGGTGATCTTACCACAACCCCACTCAACTCCCTTATACGGCCAGGACAGAGACAAATGAATGCAGGGAATGACGATGGACTATCCTAACTCTAACCGGGTGGTGACTCCAGTTGCAATTGCTGTACCAGATGTGGTTTCACTGCTTGATCAGAATAACGTGTCCCCTGGAGCCTGATGTACAGCTTCTGATCTGGTAGATGCCTCTGTCTACATCCCTGTCCACAAGGCCCACCAGAAGCAGTCTGCTTTCAGTTGGCCATGCCACAATACACCTTCTCTGTCTTTCCTCAGAAGTCTATCAACACTCCAGGGCTATGTCATAACTTAAATCTTTTTTTTCTTTCTTTTTGGACAAGGTCTCATGATGTAAGCCAGGCTCTCCTTGAACTCCCTGTGAAGCCTAGGCTGTTGTAAAATTCACTATCTTCCTGCCTAAGCCTCCTGAGTGCTGAGATGTCAGGCATATCCCACTGTGGGTGGTTACAATTTAACCATGGGTAACCATTAAGGGTATCTATCTTGTTATCAGTATATATTTGTGTATCTTGATACTATACAGCAGATATCTTTGCTCACCTTCCTCTTTTCCCTTATTAAATAAATAAGGTGCAGTGACTTGTATTATGATTTTGAAGTATTACTGATTTACATCAAAGTATTTAGGTTATGGGATATCAATGAAGAGTCACCATCACTCAAGGACTCTCTGTCCTCTTCTGGGGAGGGACTGATATATATCTGATTGTACACAGGGTAGTTGTATCATGTAAGGCAGGATGAAGACCTTCTGAGTGCCCTCTCCTGGATATTAGGCATGATTTAAAGAGAGGCCTATAGGTGCTAAGGTGACAAAGGCTGGACTCGTGATGGTTAATTTTATGTGTCAAGGTTCCCAGGAGTCTGGAATCACATCTGGAGAGTCTGTGCGGGTGGCCCTAGGTGAGGTCACCATTTGAGCAGCTACCCGGTGTGAGCCGGTTCCCATCGGCCCAAGGCTTGAATAGAACAAAAAAGCATGACCCTTCCCCCACTACGTGCCAAGAGGCAGTCTCCTTCTTCCTCTGGGCCTGAGTCGAGACACTAGCTCTCCCTAAGTCTCAAGCCTGCTGACACGGATCACTCAGCTTCCCTATCACAGGGCCGATTCCTTAAGAATTCCCTCTCTCGGGCCGGGGAGTTAGCTCAGTGGTTCTGGCGCCTGTCTTGCAAGCGCAAGGACCCGGGTTCGAATCCCCGGTAACCACATAACAATACTGGGTGTGGAGACTCAACCCAGCGGCAACCAGTACCACACACCACAGTGCCGGGCGTGGTGGCTCACGCCTGTAATCCCAGCACTCGGGAGGCAGAGGCAGGAGGATTGCTGTGATGTGAGTTTGAGGCTGAGCTCAGGGCCAGCCTGAACCACAAAAAAGCGAGACCCTGTCTCAAAAAACCTAAAAAATAAATAAATAAATAAATAAATAAATAAAGTTAGTGTTATCCTTATCTTGCCTTTAAAAAAAAAAAAAAAAGAATTCCCTCTCTCACACACAGATTCAGGCATCATGTGATAAGCAAAGGTGTGTTCAGAGAAATGTGCAGGTAAGTGGTTTCATGCAGACACCACAATGTGTTCACATGAACCTAGATACCTACTACAGAGCAGTCTCTGCAGTAGAGCCTACAGCTCCTAGGCCACGACATGACAGCACATTGCTGTTCCGAGTGCTGTAAACAATCATAACACAACAGTATAATGTATATTTAAGCAGACAAGGTACAGTAAAAAACACTAGGCAGTAGAAAATTGTAAGCTCTTCTGTGGGATCATTGTTACAATCCGGTCTGTTGTGAACAGACAAGGGGAATAAGGCTGTATCTGCAGTATATCCTGTTCGTTCTGTTCCTCTGGAGAACTTATATACAGTTTATAACCTGGGAGCCCATCTGGCTTCTACAGACATGTTCTATGTAGTTTCAGGCCTATCTTAAAAATCGGAGATTTTGTACAAAGATCTTGTTTCCAAATTTCTAGTTTCTTTAAGAAAAAAAGATAGAATCACACTATGCTAACATTGCTGCCCAGCAATTACCTTATCAATCAATCAGAGCCTTTAGCCTGAGCTTCCCTTGTCTTCTTAGCCACAGTCTCTACCATACCCTGTACCCTTGCTTCTGCCTCGCTCGGCCTCCCCCATTAATTCTACCCAACTGGGCACCGCAGGAAGTTTAGTTTCTAGCCTCTGTTTCATATGTCACTTCCCCCAGTAGACAGTGAGCCCCAAATGTAGGGACGATGGATGTGTTCAACAACATACCCCCAGCATCTGGTACAACATCTGCTACAAAGCTAGTACTCAAAATATGTTGAATGAATGAATTTTCCATGCCCTCAAGAAAGAAAAAAGCCAGAAAGCTTCCTTCCAAGACAACCCAGTACATGAAGGGTCCAGGAGGATTTAGCTACAGTAGGCTGGTTAGCCTGTCAGCCCTCAGCAACCTGGTGGCTCCTCAGAAGGTTAACCACCGAATTATCACACAATGCAGCAATCCCACACTTAGATATACACTGCCAGGAACTGAAAACAGGTGTTCAGACAAATACTTGTACCCTCATGTCCACGGCAGTATTATTCACAATGGCCAAATGGAAGAAACAATCCAAATGCCAGAAACAGGTGAAGGGATAAAATGTGACACATCCATGTGATCAAATATAACTAGCCATAAAAAAGGAGTGAGGCACTGACATAGGCTACAACATTCGTGGAACTAGAAAACCGCTAGATGCCAGACACAAAAGGTCAAATGCTGCATGATTCAGTGTAGAGGAAATGTTTAGAACAGGTAAAACCACCAAGACAGTTCACAAACCAGTGCTTCCCAGCGACAGGGAGTGGCCTGTGGAGAGCAATTACTCATGGGCATCACATTTCCTTTTGGGAAATTTAATGGACAGGAAATGAATACGTTTCTGGAACTAGCCGGAGGTGACGACAACACAACATACTAAACGTTACCAAATGCCACTAGACTGTTCACTTATAAAATGGTTAACTTTATGTTATGTGAACTTCACCTCAACTTTAGAATGAAGTGTCACTGTTGGAGCCAGACTGCATGAGTTCAAGCTCCAATTCTGACATTTGCTAGCTGTATTAGTTCGCACCTGTGTTTCCTGACTAGTACAGTGGAACCAACTGTGGGCCTACACGACCAGTGTCCAGGAAGTATGTGGGACTGGGCACGAGCGAAGCAAGCCTTCCCTTGTGTGCCTCGTGGTTTACTGCATCTTCTCCGAGCATTCCTGTTCCTTCAGGATGTGACTGGCCAGACGACTCCCAAGGGCCCCAGCAGGCCTGGCTGGGACTCCTAGACCCCATGGCTACATCTGATATCTAGGATGGGATCAAACATTTCCTGCCCATTAAATGAGAGCAAGAGCTGTCTATCTAGGAAGAAATAAGGACTACAAATATCAAAGCCAATGCATATCCTTCCTGGGTTTCTGTTACAACTTCCTTTAGTAATTCTTGTTCAAAAGCAGCAGCCTATGACAGGGAGGGGCAGGGTGGGGCAGGAGGCGGGTGCCCTGTTCCATTTAAAGTTCACAGCATAGCGGGCACAGACTTGTGTCCACATATCAAATATCTGCAGCCACAAGGCGCTGGCCCATGGCTATTTGCTTTCCGGGCGTTATTTATTGCTCGTGTAAATTGGCAGGATCTCCCCGGGTGCATAACTTTTTTCCCTGACTAGTTTCTTCCCAGAAGATCCCAGACTGGGGGGCCAGCCTTGCAGACGCCAACAGAACAATCTTCTTTCAACAGCATTAATTATCTGTATGGCTTTCCATAACAACAAAAGAAAACATCTTGACCCACTGCCTGCCAATATTTAAGGCGCTGGGAGAGGGAAATCCTTTCATCTCTGCGGCTCCCAGAGCAGTGGGTTTGATGAAACATCCTTCCACCACCCCTCCTCTTTTATATTCCGAACTTTCTGGCCTGATTAATTCTCCCCATCTCTGTAAAGGGCCGTGTATACTCTCGAGTGTTGACTTGATTTTCTTCTATAAAAACATCCTTGCAAGAAATTAAAACAGCTTAGCCCATCCTTGTTCCAGAAGCTACTTATAAAGACTCTTATTCTTCGTCATGAAAAGGTGGGGTGGGGGCAAATTAAAAGATGTGTCATGGTGGACCAAGGCTGGGGGAGAGGATGTGGAGACGGAATATGAGTTGAGAAGATTTCTTTCTTTTAAATTAAAGTTAAGGATTAAAGGCATCAGGCTTTCAAGAGTGATCGCAAAAGGCTTTTTAGCAGTCCCAAGTGGATGGGCCTGTAATCTTCTTTTTAAATGGCTATATTTAGACACAGAGCACTCAGCCAGTCCAACCAGAAACTCTAGCAGGGGGGACACACGGGGGACCCAGGACTGTGTTTCGATATTAGCTGAGGAAATGGGACTTACCCTGCTATGAATGACCTTGTTCTAAGAGTAGGGCCTATGTTTTGGGTGTCAGGGGAAGGGGGGCTGGGCAGTCAGGCATTGGGGAGCCTAAGGGTTTGAGGAGGCAAGAACTCACTCCAAAGGTTACTCCATTCAAACCCTGCCAGGCTCATACCCAGGAGGACATCTGTGGCTCACAATGTCACGTCTATAGTCATTTTTGAGTTGGAAAAATTATCTTAAAACCTGCCTCTCTTATCAGGTTAATTAGCAGATAAAATAAAGCAAGGTGCTATTCATAGGAAATATGTTTATTTCATCACCTGCCTCCCAGTTGAAGCTCCACGATCATTTTTAATGAATCCAAAATTTGACTGAGTTCACTGCTATCCTGGTTGACGATGAATGGGAGACGGGTACAGATTATGACAGCAAGGTCTAATATAACACGTCAAATCAGTAGGGCAAAGAACAATTCATCCCAAAATGTATGACGCCGAGTTAGGAGATTTTTAAATAACAATTTAAAAAGAATAGTTTATGTCTGAAGTAAACCACCAGTATTGATATAGCCCAGTGCAGGGCCCTTAAATGTCTCCTGCACGACAAGCAGGAATCCAGAAATAGGAATTCAGTGGAAACAAGAATACTCTGGGCTCTGCAACAGCAGGACCTCCTGGGCTGGGCTCAGTGTGGTTTGGTTTTTGTTCATTACCGGAGGCACGAGTCAGTGTTCTAAAATCAAAAGTGACAATAACCCAACTTGCAAGGCAACATAATCCTCTTGTAGGAAGCAAACACACGTTTCCCACATTTATCTCAAATTGCAAATCAGAGCAGACCTGACGTATTTTCTCTAAACTCACTCCTGTCTCCCGGTTACTTTAAATGGTGTGAGTTAGACCAGCTCTTGAGTGTGTAGTCACTCCCTTCCGTGCTCACCAGGACTCCAGAGCGCAGGGCCAGGGCACCCTCTATGACCCCGGCAGCTGGCTCTTCCTTCACCTGCAGGGTCCTTCTGGGTTTGCCTAATATTATTTTCTCAGCAGCCTCACTCTTGGGAGCACAGCCTGGGAACCCACGCGATTAAGAAGATTCTCAGGACTTCCGAGGCCCAACACTGTGGTTTAAACAGCAAGGAAACCCGATTTACCCCACATTTTTTCCAAATCTACGTTAACAGACTCTAAAACCCTCTATAAGTCTTAAAAATCATACCCAAGTGCACCAGCTGGTCATTTGTTCGTTCTTTCGTTTTCCCCGGAGTTACTGAGCACCCACTGTGTGCCCTAGCCTGTGCACAGCACCAGGGCACCCTGGCACACACTGGATGACAAAGTCCCCATCCTAACAGAATGTCCTGTGCACAGGCCAATAAGCAGTAACAGCAGAGTATTGGAGCTGGGCCTCAGACACGGACTCTCCGCTTTATTCAATTTCTGTGTACCTTTGAGATTCTCCTTATTAAAACTTTTCAAAAATAGTACATTTTTTTTTATTAATTTACTTATCCAATAAGTATTTGTTAAATAAGGTCCCAGGGTCAGGAGAACAAGATGGAAAGATCTTCCCTTTCAAAGAACTTCTAGTCTATCAATGCTCATGTTCACATTTTTTGCTTATCAGCTCCATAAGAACAGTTACAACGAATAGAAGAATTTTAGGGGTTGGAAGAAAACTGCACAGGCCTACCCAAATTGTCATGGCGACTGTTCAATGGGATACCATAGATGAGGGTTGGCAAACTATGGCTGTGGGCCAAATTTAGGTTACCCTATTTTGAAAATAAAGTTTTATTAGAACTCAGCCATGTTCGTGTCTTTAGGTATTGCATAAGGGTGCTTTAGTACAGCGAAGGCAGAGACAGGTAGTTCCAACAGAGGCTATAATGTGAAAAATACCTACAATAAGCCTCCTCTTACCTCCGGTTCAGCCTTCCATGGTTTGAGTTAATTATAATCAACTACAGTCCAGAAATATTAAATGAAAATTCCAGAAATGAATTATTCAAAAGTTTTAAACTGTGCTGTATTCTGAGTAGCATGATGAAATCTCACATACTCCTGCTCTGTCCCAACCATGAAGTGAATCACGTCTTTTTCCAATGTCAAGTTACTCACGGGCCGGTTATTTAGTAGCCGCCTCAATTACCTCATCAGCTGTCACAGACTCTCCCTGCTATGGTCAGGTAACCCACAGGCAGCAGCCTGACAATACATCCCAATGTCTACATCGTCATCCACATTAAGCAGGCATCATGTGGTCTCACGCGATCACGAGGGGGAGAAGAGGACAATAAGATATTTTGAGAGACCAACAGCATTCTCATAACTTGTACCAATTGTTGTTAAAACAGTTATAAAATTGTTCTCTTTTATTACGGTTGATCTCTTACTTCACCTAATTTATAAATTAAACTTGATCACAGACACTGTATGCACAGGGAAAAACTACACAGGGCTCAATACTGGGGTTTCAGGCCTCCACTGGGGAACTGCGATATATCCCCTGAGGATGAGGGGATTACTGTATGTAACCACAGTAAGTTTTTGCAATTTAATTTTTAATAATGTCTGTGTTTAACAATGGTCTGAAAAGTCCTGGGAATTTAACATTTTGCTTCCCTGTAAGCTGACTTGCATAAGCCAGTGCTAGCACAGTGCTCAGTTCAGGGACACAAAAGCCAAGGCTTGGGATTGGCCTGCCCAGGAAAGTTGGGAGCGAGAGTCGGCAACCACCCACAAAAGCTAAAAATGGAAGAAAAGATGGAGCTTTTTGCTTCCTGGCTGTGTGACCTTGAGCATGCTGGTTTGCTTCTCAGAGCCTTAGATTTCTCATCCATTAGGATTATTATCATACAGACTCTGCAGCCAAGGTGGTGGAGGTTCAAATACTAGCTCTGTCATTTTTCTAGCTTTGTGATCTTGGGCAAGTAACTTTACCTCTGAGAATCTGTTTTTTGGGTTTTTTAAAAATCTGTAATTAGATGAGAATTAGATGTATAATAATAATAATAATATCTACCTGATGGGGTTACTGTGCAGTTAAATGTACTCTTCCAGGCACAGGACATGTGGTAAACAATCTAACTGTGAGTGTTTTGATACCTTATAGGTCTGCTGTACAATCAGATGAATTACTCGTTTTTTGGTGCTTGTGACAGTCGTTAGAGCTTTTGCTAAATATTTCCAACTCTCTAGCATGAACTCTTTAGGTGCTCAAGGCTGAGTGAGTCCAAGTGACTAATTCTGGACAATGAGTTGAAAGCAGAGGCAACGTGTCACCTCCAAGATGGAGCATCTGGAGGTCTCCATACTGCTGGTGTGGTGGATGACACACTTGTTATAGCTGGTAGCTGTTCTCTCCTCCTGGATCCCCAGGTAACTACAATGAGTGGAGTCCACCACCTACACACTATAGACATGTAGCAAGGTGACATGTCAAGTGAGCAAGAAATGTGGTTTTGTTGTGCTAAGTGACTGAAATTTTTGGAGTCTTTCATTACTGCAGCCTAACATAACATGTAATGACTGAGACACTGCTAAATGAATGGCATTCATTACTGTAGTTGTCAGCATCATCACATTCTCCCAAATGCACCCAATACAAATGCCACCCAACCCTTCCCCCAACTCAGATCCAGTACCTCTAAGAGAAAAACTTTAATTCACTGACAAAAAGTGTACAGAACTGGACATGGTGTCAGCTGTCTAAAGACTTACTTGTAAATCCTCCCTTGCTAGTTCTGTAACTGCGGGCCAGTCTTGTCAGTTTTCAGGGCCTCAGTCTGCTCATCTGTGATAGGGGAATAATAATAATGATGATCATATTTGCCCTTGCTTAACCCAGCTGTTGTACAAATGAAAGGACTGTATGAAACATAAACTAGTACAGTGGGAGGGAATCATGATCTCAGTTTGTAACAAAGTTAGATTTTTTTCACTGTTCTTCATGCAAGCCCCCAAGGACTCCAGTTGAGTTTTTGTTTTGTTTGTGTTAGTCTAGAGATCCAATTTGGAGTAAACACTCTCTCTGGCTTCTCCTTTTAGGATTTCCTGCAAAGGACTTCATGTTATCGAGCTTCTCTCTTTTATTTTGCTCTAAATTCCAACACTGTACAGCACAACTTGGCAACTCATTCCAACAATCTCAGGCTTTCTCAGAAAGTTCTCCCTAAAATCTTCCTTAGAAATGCTTACCGTGGGGATTTAATTAATTCTAGTACCTATATATTGATTTAGGATCAAATTGTAGAATGAAATCTATACATCCAAGTAGTGTCTACAAACCAATTAGTTAACAACACAATGCCCCTGAAATGCCAACGCAAGAGAGAGAGAGAGAGAGAGGAGACTGTTAATTCTATCACTTTGTCCTCACCACTTGTTGATGTTCTGTGGGCCTTGGTGTTCCCTAATTATGAGCACAGCCTAATTCAACCAAGATTCTGCCAGTGGTTTTTCTAATGCCCTGACTGCTGCTGTGAAAACAACACCTTTTTTTCCTCTCAAGATAAATTAAATGTCTGTATTATAATCATTACCTAAAAACTCTCTGTAAATGTATGATTTTTTAAAAAATCATAAGTACACACATCTACCTGTCAAATGAATAGGAGCACTCAGTGTATTATGTGTATCAGCAGGAACTAAGCACTAGGCAGAGGCTAAGAAAGGGGTTGGAGGATGAGGCTTCGGTTTTTCCATTTAAAAACAAGAGACCGAAGTGTACATTGAACTATACACGGCAAGAGCCAGTGACCTGTAAATATGTGCCAAGACACGAGGGCATTCATTCGTGCATTCCTAAATTTTTACTAAAAACTTACTGCATGCTAGTCTGTGGACAGGGCAGACCTGATCCTGGAGCTTATGGAGCTTTATGGTCCAATGAAGGAGACAAACACCAAACAGATATTCACACAATACATTATTATTATTTTGATTAGTGCCAACACTAGAGGGCATAACAGAAGCTACAGCATCTGATCAGAGGCAACAAAGACTTCCTTGAGGAGCTGACACTTTCCCTGGCAATCGAATGAGGAATGAGATAAGCACAGAGAACATCGAAGGGGAGGAGCTGATGGAATACCATGTTCATGGACTGGGGATTCTCTCCAGAATGATTTTAGATCCAATGCAATCCCTATTCACATCCTGGGAGGTTTATTTGTGGCAGAAATTGAAAAGTCACTTTTAAAATTTATAAGGAAATTGAAAGGACATAGACTATCAAATAAATCTTCAAACAGAAGAAGAAAGTTGGAGGATTTTATCTAACTCCAAAATCTACTATGAAGATAATAATCAGTAAAATATGGTAGTGCTATAGGATCAGATGTATTGGTCAATGAAAAAGAACAAACAGACCCAAATGTACATGCTCATTTGAGTTTTAAATAATGATACCAAGTAATCTTAAGAAAAATCTTCTAAAAATGGAGTCAGAACAGCTGGATAACCATGAAATAAATGGATAGCCAAAGAAAATAAAAATGACCTTCAAACTCTATCTCACATTCACAAATACTAATGTGAAACAGATCAAAGATTGAAACAGAAAGGCTAAAATAAGCTTAACACACACACACACACACACACACACACACACACGAATATCTTTGTGATATGGAGGCAGAGAAAGATTTCTTCCCAAGAGGAAGACTATATTCCACACAGAAGGCACAGCATGGGCAAAGGCCCTAGAGAAGGAAAGACTCAGATTTCTGTGAGGAACTGAAAATGAGTAAATATGGCTTGATTGCGGCAAGTAAGGAATCAGAGTAAGTAAGGGGTCAGAGTTAGAGACATGCATAACAGCAGTGATGTTTATAAAAACCCTGTACTTTAAGAGAATGAACGGTCATTAAAACAAATACATAGATAGCAAGTAAGTACCTTAAAAATGCTCTACATCACTGGTCATTAAGGAAATGCAAATTAAATATGATAGTGTTATACACCAGTTAAGACAGCTACAATTGAGACGGGGGAAAAAAACACCTAATAATAGCAAGTGTTGGTGAACCTGTGAAGCAATTGGAATTCTCATGTTATGGTAGAAATGGAAGATGATATAGCTACTTTAAATAAAATGTCTGGCTATTTAAAAGGTGAAACATCTACGGATGGAATCACTCAGCAGTCTTACTACTTGGTATTTACCCCAGAGAGATAAAAACTATGACCACACACAACCTGCATGCAAATGTTCATGGCGGCTTAATCATAACTGTCAGAAACTGTAAACAACTCAAATAACTCTTAACAGTTGAATTAATAAACCACTCAATGGAATACTATTCAGCAATAAAAGGAATAAACTATGGATACACATAACAACACACATAAAACTCAAGAATGCTGTGCTTAGCAAAAGAAGTGTGACACCAAAGATGACACCCTCACCATTCCATCAGTAGGGCATCTGGAAAGTCAAAGCTATCGACAGAGACCAGATCTTGGGAGTGATGGGATGGTGCCATTTTCTGACTTTTGTTAAAGCTCAGAGTATAGTAATATAGGTGAGAAAGTCAGTATGTAAGTAAGAAGTACAACTCAATCAGTCATATAATTCCCACCTGGGCACCCCCACCACCTACGGAAAGATCTGCAGGTTCCTCCCCAGCTCCCCCCTGCTAAAACTCTGGCCATCAGTGCTTCTGGCTCCCCACCAGCACACTAGCCAGCAGGAGCTTCAGGTTGCCACGCCAGCACCTTCCTGTCTCGGGGCCTTTGCTCATGCTTCCTACCTGGGATGCCCTTACTTGCTTCCCTCCTTAGCAAGCTCCTATCTATTCCTCTAAATGTGGCTCAAATATCGCCTTGTGGAGTCACTGTCTGAAGCAACAGGCCCTTGGTCCCTGGATCTGCAATGCTCCCACACTCAAGGATGTGGTGGCCAAGTGCTGTCCCAGACCCAGGGGCCCACCTTCCGAAGGGTTATCATAGGGGCAGAAAGCTAGGACACACGCTCTGCTGAAGCCTACGTGCTTCCTCAACACGCCCCATTTTAACCTGAAGAAATGACAAGCCGAAACTCTCAGGAGATCGAAGTGAAGAAGGTGGTCACTAAGGAAGGGACTGAGCCCTCTGTCCTGCCCTGGGTTTCCCAGGACTTGCTCCTTCTGGTCCCCTACAGCAGACAGCCTGTCCGAAGTTTCCCCACAGCCCTCTAGGCCACACCTCCATGGGGAAGAAGCAATTCTTTCCCCATGCCCAGATGGATTAAGGCAACAGTGAAGCCCCAGAACACTGCTTAAGAGAGATTTCTTAGGCCAGGGCTCTGCAAGTCGGAAATAAAAAGCAAGGTTTCAGCGTTGTGCAATTAATGCAGCAAACATTGATTTCTGCACTGTAAGAAGCTGGTTCATTAATTCCAGATGCTCCCACCAGTCAAAGCCAGGCTTGGCTTCTTGGCAATATGAGGCAAAGGAGAATACTGAATTTTAAAATTCCTTTCTGCAGCAACCTTTATTACCAAACAGAGCATAAAACCCACCCACCCAGACAGCTTAACTCTTCCTGAATAATTAACAGCACCTGCTCACCTCCCTGTTCACTTGGGCAAGACTTCGTGCACTGCTCAACCCTTTCTGGGAGAGACGGCCTGTCGGCCACCAAGCTCAGCCAACACCCCCCATCCCAAACAAACACTTGATTTGCTCAGCAGAATGTCCCCCCAGGCCTCCAGAATCCACGCTTCTTTACCTGATTGGACTTTTCTCTGAATCACCTTTGGAAGATAAAGACCCAACAGGGACTTTCCGAGAAGCCTGTCTGGGGGGGTGGTTCTTGGAAGCAAAAAAGGAAGGACAAGCCCTCTGGGAGAGAACCTTCCCTTCAGAGCTGTGGGAGGCTCTGCAGGATGAACTTTCCTACTTCTAAAGGCAAAACTGCCTTTAGTGCAGTTAGCAAGGTTCAAACTGTAACTCCAGCCCAGAAAGGACCAGAAACTGGCCAAGAGTACTGATGTGGTAGAGCCTTGCTACCCACACCCCCACCACGTGTGGCCTGCTTGTCCCACACCAGCTGGGAGGTCCTGGTGAGTCAGAATCTGCATTTTGGCGAGATCCTGGGCGTCTATGTGCACTCTGGTACAAAAAGGGTGCTTCCAACCAAGCACAGACACCATGGAAGGACCCTGCTATCTCCACTGGGAGGTAAGAAGAACAGCTTCTGCTTGCCTGCCCCAAACCACAATGCCCAGCACAGGCACCAAGAACCACCTGAGACAAAGCCCCTCTTGTCAGGTCACCAGGCCAGGTCATGTCCCAGAAGGACATTCTGACATGGTGCAGAAAACTCCAAACCCACAGCCCCCAGTGGACCCACAATGACAGCACTAGCTCACTTGGGAGTTTGCTAGAAAGGCAGAGTCTGAAGACGATCAGGGCTGTGGAATTCCCAGGGGCTGGGCACACTCTCCTGCATGCCAAGTGTGGAGACACAAACTGTGATCACTTGCCCAAGGGGCCCCAGGAAGGCACAGCTGACATCGCACAGCCGCTCTGTGTTTTCATGGACTCCCACAGACGAACTCCAGCTCAACACAGGTGTCGGAGCTGGGGAGACCCACACCCGTTTTCCAACTGACAAAGGAGATGAGGGAAAGGATGAAAGGGACAAACGACAGTTGGGGACCATTAATGGGGACAGAGTTGGGGAAGAGCTGAGTGAGGCCTCTAGGATCCAAGTGCAAAGCCACTTCCTTCAGTTAATGACGAGCTTCTTTGGCAAGAGGCACCAAGAGACCCAGTGCCACTCCTCCCCTGTTCCTTGACTGTGGCCCCCTTTCCTAATCCATAAGAACAGTTTCTTTATCCAAGAGGAGCCAATGTGGGTTCCCTCTGTGTGCCTCCCTGGCCTCCTCAGTTATCCCAACGAATGCAACAAAGATTTCATGCACCAAATACCATCCGGCTCCAATTGTCATTTCAGGACTCGCACCGTTTTAATGAATGCCAAAACTGTTTTTTCACTTGATAGAGCCTGACAAGACCAACAATCACAGATTAGAGAGAAACTTCTTGCTTTTCAACAAAGGTTAATAAATAGTGACAGCATTAAGTCTATTCTGATTAACTATGCTGAAAGATATTATTGCTGTTTGTAACATGAAATCATTATTGGATTAAGCACAGCATATAAAAATGAAATGTGAGTTTTAATCTCATATGTAGAATTCGGGATGCTTAGATGAAGGGGGGGCGGCAGCTGGAGGCCTGTATTAATTTTTAAGTTGCTCTGGTGAGGGTTGTTATATGTCATTTTTCTGGTCTGATCTGATGGGGAGGAAGAGGCGCCTCAGTGAATTCTCCTGTTACTCCAAGACACTGACAGGCAACAGCACTGACAAGCTCCCTGTGCCAAACAGCAGCAAAGCAGAGCACAGCAGGACCCCAAAGAGGACTGAGGGACCACAGGGGGCCTCCCTCTTCTAGGTGTCTTTAGCCTCAGAGAACTTCCCCAAGAAAACACCAGTGGAGGGGGCAGATCCACTAGTGTTTTCTAAATGAAGAAGTCAGGGTAGAAATGAATAAATGGATCCTGTGGCAGAGCTGCCACGGGGCTAAGAAGCAGCCGAGATCCAAGTTGAGAGCCACCACTTTATCCCCTTCCCCGTCAGCCCAGCGTGCACACTCCCCGCTGCACGGCTCGAGGTGTTCTGAGCATCCACTCAGTGCACACCAGGGACCATGGTCTCTAACACCATGGCTCCAAGTGCACACAGTGAACCCGGCACAACTCGTTCTCCCAGCAAGCAAGGGAGTGAGCCCTCTAGAGCCATCGGAGTGTCTGGGGGTTTCGAGAGCTGACATCAGGGGCAGAAAGCCCCCGTGCTGGAGCTGGGTCAGCCTGAACACAGGTGCTGGAGCTACGGGAGCTAGGAGAATAGTAACTGGAATGGACCGAGACACTTCCATTGCACCTACACCCATGAGCTTCTCCACCGGCTTCCAATGACGTTTTGTTGTTTCTTGCGGTTTTTTTCGGGTTTTGCTTCTTCGATAGATTCTCACTATGTAGTCTAGGTTGGTCTCAAACTCATAGTCCTCCTGCCTCAGCTTCCCAAATGCTGGATCACAGGCGGTGTGCACTACGCTGCCCAGCTTTTGAATGATATAAAAAAACAAAAATTAAAAAACTTTCATTGACTACCTTTGAAAGATGGCAAGGAACCAGCTTATTTTGAAAACTGGCAGATAAAGGGAAATAATTAAATGTTTATTTTCCCTTTCCTAGACACACTTCCCTTCAGGTTAAGCAAATAATTGATGAAGGGGGTTTCTCTGTACAGAAATCTCCCAGTTCAGAATGAGAAGAAGAGGGACAGAATCAGCATACCCGTGCTCAGCAGCTCCTAATGAATTAATGGACCCAGGCGGTGAGTGTCAGTGGGCACCAAACCAGTGGATAGAAAGCTGCTGGGGAACCTGACACGGACGGATCGTGCTGACAGCTCTGAACCCACCAATCAATCTCAAAGTCACAGAGAAGGAGGCAGCCAGACCTCACATGCTTCCTGAGGGAAGGGCACACAGCCACGTGCCATGTGGTCTTGCCCAAAATATCAAACCTGCATTTGATCAAGCTGTGGGGCTGTCACCAGTTAACAGGCAAATCGGGGATAGAAGAGAGTACTAAGCAACACCACGGGGATGTACTTGGTCAAGTCCAATGGAGAGAAACCCTACAGGACAAATCATTTGGGTTCTCTGGCAAGAAAAAGAAGAGAGGAAGAGAAGGAGAGGAAGGTGGGATGGGAACCTAGAGAAAGGAGGGCAGAGAGGAAGGGGAGAGAAGACAGGAGAAAGAGTAGAGATGGCAGCAGGAGACAGAGCCGGGGTAGGGACAGAAATACACTTTGGGTGACTGAGACAGAAGGGTTGCAAGTTCGAGTCCTGCCTTGGTAAGTCCTGCCTAGCAAGACCCTGTCCCATAATAATAATAATAACAAGGGCTGGGATGTAGCTCAGTGGTGCAAGACCTCTAGGTTTGATCCTTAGTACTAAAAACCCACGAATCTATACGAATATGAATAGATAATGGATAACTAGATATATAAATAATTGGCGGAAGAGGGAAAGCTCTTCAAACAATAAATGTAAACGTAATAATGGAAACAGAAAATTATCACTTGGCAAACACCAGTTGTAACTTTTTAGGCAGGAGGCAGAGACAGATGCTTACATTAGTAGATAAAAAATGGTGAGAAACAGCAAACGTCTCCCAACAAGATACCCATTAACTGGAAAGGGAAAATGTAACATATCTGTGGAGGATCCGGGCAGTCATCTCATTGATGACAAGGCCACCTCCAACATGACAATGGCCTGAGCAGTGGGTGGGCGGACAGCAGGTGCCTCCCAACGATGCCAATGCCGAGAAGCACCCAGTGCCCTCCCGTAGCACAGCCTGAGCCCCCGCATCCCCAAGAGCGGACATCCACACAACGAATGCCCACATTGCATCGAGGGCGTCAAGATCGCCAAAGATAAGAGGCTGAAGAACTGGCTCCAGTTAGAGGAGCAGGGCAACGTAGTGCGGCACGTGACCCAGAAAGGCAGCCCGGCCAGCAGAAGGGAGTTAGGTTGAGTCACGGCAGCGTACGCCCGTCGGCTTTCCAGTGCCGTTACTATTCTGTGTTTAAACTGGATGTTAACATTCGAGAAATTATGAATTTTGTCTTTGCAACTTTCTGTGCATTTTTTTCAAGTGTCCTGAAAGTGGAAAGTTAAAAAGTCAGACTTTTAAATAGGTCACATGGGGAGCCTTCCCCGATTGGCTTATCTCATGTATTTGCTTCTCATCTTTATGAGCTGTATTTTCGGACACTTTTCTCACTGGAGCTCACATGCCCCATCCCAGATCTTCTCCCTCCCTGTGCACGCTGGGCCCCGCCTGGGAGTGGGGCTCTGCCTTCCCAGCCAGGAGGACAGAGTAACCAAGGAGGGCGCTGTGGCTCAGGCCCTGCCCAGCTGAAGCCCACGCAGGAGGAATTCCCTGAAGCAACCAAAAAATTTTGCTGGAAACACAGGAAAAGAATTCAAAGTGACATCTTTGCCCAGTTAAATTAGGCAGAGAATTGTGAGGAGGGATGGACACACCCTGGTCGAGTGTCAAAAGGGTCTCTGCAAAGGACAAACTCATGTGGTCTCTGGGAAGCTCAAGCCACAGCAAGCGGGTGGGCTGGGTGAGGGCAAGAAGATGACTGGGGTCTTGCCAGGCCTTGAACATGACAGAGGCAGGGACCAGGGCTGGCGTTACAAAAAACTGTACATTTGGGTGCACCTGTACAGGTGACAGACAGCCTCCATTTCTTCACCTGTAAAATGGGGACAGAAGCATGGATCCAAGAGACAGCGAATTTACCACTTGGCACAAGGCCTAGCGTGCAGTTGGTGCTCAACCAATGGAGGGAGCACCATGGAAGACCACTGTTGCTGGTCCATCAATCACTGCAGTGGAACTGCTGATCTGACAGTCTGGCAACTCCCTTCTGTAGCATCTTCACCTGGTGTAGTTCCCCAGTTGTCTGCTGCCCTTCTCTTCGGGCCAGCCTCGACAATGTCTCACTAGCGTGTCTACACCTCCCTGCCTTTTTGCTTATACTACCCTGAAACAGAAAACTTTCTCCTGCCCCCAGCCCTTCTCTCATGCTGTTAGAAGTGCTGCGATTCAAGCCTCACGCCGGGGTCACCTGAGTCAATCCATCACGCCTTCCTTTGCACCCCAAGCAGTTTCTCTGAAGTCCGCCCATGATTAGGACTCACAGCTACTCACAGCTTTACTGCAGGCCAGCAACCACTACTCAGCACAATTCTAGTCCTCTGAACAGTTCTATTGTTCGGTCACTTCACAGACAAGGAAACTGAGTCACGGAATGTGAAGCCACACGCCGGGAAGTGACAGATGCAGGCTCTGGGGTGGTGCTCACTTTTCTCCTGCTGTGTGAAAGAAAGGGAGGTGGGCTCGGCCGGGGAGGCAGGCGCCGAGCTCACACACAGGGACACGCGCACTGAGCTTCCCAGCTTTCCTTGGAAGCTCTCTCCTAATTTCAAGCCATCTCCCCTTCGCTGAGTCACCCCTCTGACAGCCTCTTCCTGGGAGGAGGAGGAAGAGAACAGAAATCAATACTCGTTGCTTATCAACTCCATTATCAAATCAACTGCCATCAGGCCCCAGAGCCCACAGCCGATCATTCCAAAATCCCCAAACCCCACTTCATTACAGTTAAATGAACACTTCCTTTTACTCACCCCAAAATATTTTTGAGGAAGACAACTCCAGGGAGGAAGGCAGGTGATGGGTGTTCATAGGACAGATCCTTCCCAAGCAGTCGGCCTGGACGCCCAGTGTGGGCCCAGCGGGTACTTGGGGGGCAGCAGTAAAGCTGGTTCACTGGGGACCAGCCAAAGGCTGTGTCTGCTGGGAGAGCAAGTCACAAGAAGCAACGAGGGAGAGTCCGTGGTTACGTAATGCCACCAAGACTGACGCCCCTCAGCCTCCGCAGGCCACGCAGCGCCCACCTTGGCTGTTCCTTCAGAAGGAGTCTCAACACCCTCCCAGGGCCCACGCAGGAGTGTGGGGGAGAGGAGTGGACTGGGCAGAGCCAGGTGAGTGGGCACGGCAGCGATGGCCCCTTCTCTGTGCCCCTAGGGTGTCTCTGGGGCTCACGGTCTGCCTCTTCCTCTCTTGTGTCTGCTAACAGACCCTCCGTAATGACACTCGCTGCGCGATCCTCTCATCTTACAGATGAGCAATCACTGGTTCAGGGAGGTGAAACAACTGCCCCACGTAACACAGCCAGAAGGGCAGAGCGCTGGGATTCAAGACCCAGAAAGCCTTGGGAGACAGTCCTAGCCTTGAGGCCATCTGTCAGCAACAGGGCTCAACAAGAGGATGGGCTTCCCTCTGGACTCTGTGAGCCCACGAGCCTCCCACGAGACACCCGGGACCTGGCTTCTAAATTCAATCCTCCTAACGGCGCAAACTCATCAACAAACACACATGTACCCTGTTTTTAAACTATTCAGGGGGTGGGAGGTGGGGAGGATGAAGTTCTAGACTGTCAGGGACCCGGCACAAAAGATGACGGTGCCCAGAGATGAAGAAAATGAGGTAGACAACACGGGCAACAAAGGAGAGAGGCAGATGGCGGTGGCAGCAATGACAGCACTCCAGCAGGACTTGCAGGGTGGTTAGAAGGAGTGACGCTCCCAGTGGTTGGGAATGGTCCACTCCATGTGAACCGCGGCACTGACCAGCATGGCTGGGAAAGAGTTGCTGTCTTGCCCTCGGAGATGCCAAGCCTGCCCTTGGCCAGGGCAGCATCGGGCTGAGGACAAACCTCACTCACATAACAGAGGTGAGCAGGAGATGAGCAGAATAGCATCACCTGAGCGCAGGACACAGCCAGCCTGAAGCAGGTCACGGGAGCTACGTTAAGTCCCCTTGTGTGCAGGGGATTCCTGATGAGTTTCTCTCACTGCACAGTACCAGAAGAGGCCTGTTTATCACGGGAAGCAGCGGCCTCGGGGAGTGCTCGCTGAAGTAGCATTCCGGAAAACCACTAGAGATTCAAGGATCAAGCAGTTCTCCTCCCTCACCTGGCGCCAGGGCATCTCCTTGCATAGGGTACTGAACACAGAAACACTCACCGAATGAATAAGCGGAGATCTCCCTACTGCAGAGGCACAGCAGAGGTCACACTCATGCCTCTAACATTCCACGGCCCTCCAGCCCTGTAACAGTGGCTTAGTTTCCTGCTAGCTCCCCTCTCTGGCTTGCCAGTCATGTATGGCTAAGTGAGCAACTCCAAGAGAAGTTCCTGCCACCCACAGCCCTGCAGGGCAGTGGGCACCAAGGAGAAACACTCAACAGGCCCCTCTGCATGGGAAGCTGCCAGCCTGTGCCGAAGCCCACTTGCCCCTCAGCCATGGCGGGCTCAGGAACCTCGGCCATACAGCAATCCAGGGGTCTGCTGGGAGCTGCTGCACATCTGACCTCTGCCAAAGCATGTAAATAAAAATGGCTGTCATATTGGGCTCCTTCTCCACGAAGTTGTAAGACTCCAGCCCAACGAGAAGTGACCTCTCTAGGCAGGAAACTTACAGGTATCTACTGCTGATAAAAATAAAATGTTTTTCCTCCTCAAAACAGTATCAACTCTGAATCTTGTTAATGTCTCTGTTAAGGAATATTCCTTTGCAAAAAATAATAACAATCTCATTTCTTTTTGATTACTTACTATGCAACTGGTAGGCTAAACCAGTTTTTTGCTACACTGATTCAATAAACCTTTGTTATAACCTTACAAAGTAGGTAAACAGAGGCTCAGATGGGTTAAATAGCTGGCTCCTCACCCAGCAAACTAGCAAGACCACGATTTCTACACAAGATTGGCAAGATTCTAAAATATCTCCAAGGCTGAACTTCATAGTAACACAGGAGCAGGTAGAGCCCACCTTGAGGCGTTTCCATGAAGACCGGCAGGGTGTGCACGCCTCGAGGGGTCTGAGCACAGGCTGCCCACGCTGAGCGCTTTGCCCTGCGAGCCTGACAGGTTCACAACGGGTGGGCTCAGGGAGTGGTAATGCCAGGCTCTGGGGAACCACTCGCTGCTCTCCTCTGCCATCTGCCCCCAATGTCCAGACGTCAGCCGGCTTTGGACAAGTGCGCAGAAATGTTCACCACCCACAGCCGCCACAAGCCTGAGCTCGCTGGATCCACTCTCAGAGGGGAGAGCTGCCAGGTGGCTCTCTGGCTGCCTGGCTCCTGCCCCTGGCTGCTACCCAGAGTGCCTTAACCCGTCTTTGCCTGTCTTGCCAAATCGCTGGAGGAGAGATAAGCACAGCCCTTGGCACAGCCCACCCATGCAGGGCACCCACTGTAACCTGTGCCACGCTGCCCCAGCATGCCCGGCCAGGTGCCTGGCTCCTGGCAGCTGCTGCAGCACACAGCAGGCAAGTCTGCAGAAGGAGTGGGTTCTGCGTCGTGCTCAAAAAAGATGATATTGCGTGCGGGTAAGATGCTTTAATCTGGGCTCTGGTGTTCCAGAAATAACAATAATAGCTCATACTCTATAATACTTTCTATAACCTTTTATACAAAGTAAGGAATTTAACCCTCAAGACATTGCCAAGCAATAGATCCTATATTAGCTCTGTTTCACAGGTAAGGAAACGAAGGCGCAGGAAAAGAGAGATGTGAGATCTTACACAGCCGGGACACGCGGAACCCGAGCCATCCAGCCCATGCAAATCTGTCCATTCGAGACGTGGGGTAACAAGAGACAGCCCTGAGCTTGGCACTGTCCAGATCCCACCCCTCACGTGCAAAGACTGAGGCTTAGAGAAGCGGAGCCTCAAGCACAAGGCCACACAGCGTCCAAAGCCAAGCTCCAGACAGGCACTCGGCGCTGGCCTTGATGGTACTGCACCTGGTTTCTGCTTTGTCAAGTCTCCTCCGCCCCTGTGCAGAGGATGACTCGACAAGTCGGATCCCCGAGGCTACAGAGCCAGCCGGAGACAGAGATTAAAGGGAGGGGCTGTGGCTCTGTGGAGGCTCAGCCAATGCCAAGATCCCCAACAAGTAAAGGTTTTCTGCCCGGAAGCAGGGTGCAGCCGGGTCAGGCCCTGCGAGCACGGGGTTGAGGACTGGTGCACGGCACAGCCTGGAGGGACCCTGGCTATTCCACGGCTGTGGCCAGTGCTCCCACCACCCCGTGGGGGATCCTCCCCGAGAGCCTCTTCAATGGGAGTCCCCCGTCAGGGATGAAAAGCACATTCTGTGTCGTACATTTACACTTCCTCCACAAACACACACTGTGTTTTTACTGCCTGAGCCACAGAAGGCAGAGCACTAGACCTTCTCTGTCAAAGCCAAGTGAGTTAAAAATGGCCTCAACCCTCAGAGGGAGCCAGCAGGAGGTGGGGACATGTGCCTTCCCCAAGCCTGCACTGTCTTCTCAGGGCCCACAAGGTGCCTACAGCCAAGCTACCCTGTGAGACCCTGCTGGCGGCTCCAACCCCAGGAAAGGAAGAGCATCACATGTGTGCTCACGCGCAACATCTCATGCTTACAGACACTGCACACCCGTGATCCCACACGCACCACTCACACCAGCACGGGCACTGCATGTGTACACCCAGCTCATTCACACAACACACCCAACATGCATGCATATGTCTCCCACAACACCCTCCCTGACGTGTGTTCATATGTACAAACACACACACACACATATGGACACTCTTATTCACCCATGTACACCCTCTGACATGCCCTCACATACAGACAGGATGCCTGCATGCTCAGAGACCCACAGTTACCCGTTCACGTGCCCCCCAAGATGCACACTCACACACAGATAGAAGATTGACTCTCAGGGGCTTAGACCCACACTCAGCCACACCCTCAGCCACATCCCAGGATGCACACAAGACAGAGAAGGTGCAATGCACGAACATACACAGATGAAGATCCACATCCTGTCTTGCAAGTGGATGACTCTCAAAGCCACAATGACCCAGAGAAAGACACAGGTGTCATACACCAGTGGGGCGGGTGCACACATAGACACAAAGGCAGAGTCACAGCCCCTGAACTCACCCTGGGCAGCTCCTGCCCTCCCAGGGAGGGCTGAGGCCCTCAGCAGTGTCCACTCTGGGCCCAGCCAGGTGGCCAGAGCCACTGCAAGGCTGTCAGCACACTACTGGCTCAAGAAAAGTGGATGTGCAAAAATAAAAATGAAAGGCTGTGATAAAGCCGTCCCTTCCCACAGGACTCTAAGCTGACGCAGGTTCTGCTCTGCAACAAACATTTCCATTCTAATTTTAAAAGACATTAGCATTACCTCTTTGGCTCTCGATCCAGCCAGACGGTATCTCGCCTCTTGCGCTGCCCACCAGCCGCATTAGGCACTGAGGGGATACAGACAATTTATGCCACAGGTACTATAGGGACCCACTGGCCATTGGGGTCTGATTTTACACCATCCTTGTGGGCCCAGACTTGGCACCTGATGAAACCATCGGGTAGCTGGAGAGCCTGGGAGCCCGAACCTGATGGAGACATCCCCCACCTCCCAGGGGTAGTACCTGCTCCATCGCACCCCAGCTAGGATGCTCCTGGTTCCAATCCTGCCTGCCTCCTTCCGAGTAGCAGGTCTCCCTCAAGAGATCGGGGAGGGAGTGGGAGCTGAGGCTCCATTCTCCACCCCTACCTCAAACTGTCTAGCCTGCAAACCTGTCTCATCTTACACTCCCAGCAGTGCTGGCCCTGTACTTCCGGACTTAGCAAGGGCTCAGGAGAGAAGGGAAACCACACAAGGTCGGAAAAGCCAAGCGAGCTGTCTGCACGAGGTCTGAGGTTCCCAGGCCCCTACATGCTCCTCTACCCCATGGGGCGGAGGTCTCGGAAGCTCTAAACAGCACCTTCTCACAGCCCACCTTTGACCTTGCCAACTTTGACCTTGCCACGCTGTTCCTTCTTCCTTGAACACACTGTCCTGGTCAAGCATGGGGTCTGCGCTTCCAAGTCACTCCACGTTACACTGCTGAGGTCTGCGGCCCCGCCCTGAAAGGGCCACCCAGTCCCTGCAGTCACTGAGC